>JASSUY010026575.1:0-16299 GCA_032466535.1 Forpus xanthops | reverse complement strand
TCCTCTCCATTCTGCCCCAGCCCAGCTCTCTCAGCCTGGCTCCAGAGCAGAGCTGCTCCAGCCCTCGCAGCAGCTCCCTGGCTTCATCTAGGCTCACTCAAGCAGGTCCAGGTTTGGTTTATGAGCAGTCACACAGTCTCAGTGTGTGCTGTTTCTGCTCTTGCTTGAGAGAGATTATTTCGCTTCTGATGCAGCATCCCGGCAGCCCCAGAAGCTACCTCTGTGCTCTGCACCTCTGCTTCCTCCCAGCAATACATCTGGAAAATTAATACTTTTAATTGTCATATTTTTGACATTTCTACATAACCACACTCTATGTGTCTATCCAAACAGGGAAACATTCCTGCTAACATGCTCCAGATCAGATCTTTGACAGTGAAAGGTGCAGCTCACAAAGACTTCAGCAGCTCCTGCCCTCCAAACACATGCTTGGGCACACTCATTGCACTGCTTTAATGAAATACCTATTTGTTTTCTCCCCACCCCACCCCAGGAGATACCCTCTAAAGCCTCTGCAGTTCTGGTCTATAAGCTCACTGTGCAAAGGCATGCTCCATCCCCATGCACTCGCACAAGCATACAGAGAGGCTCTCACATTAAGCAGCCTGCCAGCTGGGGGGACAAAAGTAACATATTTATGCTGTTCAACTCTGAAACCATAACTATGAAAAGCCACAGAGGCACCTCAAGGTCTAAACCCTGCTGATGCCACTCCAGAGCCATCTGAACCTGTGACTGCATCCTCTTGAGGGTCACATTTTCTTCTTGCACTTGGAGAGTTTCTGGAGTATCTATGTGCAATATATAGGAATGTTTCCTATACAGAATATATACAACAAACACCCAAGTGGGAAGTCAAAAGAGAGGAATTCTTGCAGGCGGCATGGAAACTAGGAAAACAAACAGATTTTGGAAGCTTGGAGGACGGGCTGCAGAGGGGGAAGCCAACATACCAAAACAGCAGGGTAAAAGGCATTATTAAAATCAATAAGTCATCCTCAGAGAAGCTGAGGTTGTATATGAATGAGGAAAATAGAAATGTTCCTGAGATCTGGAAGGTCACACGTAAAAGCAAACAAGGGAGGCCAAAGGAATGACTTGCAAATGCCTGGACCAGCAAATCCAACCTCTTCCAATCACAGCAGAAGCAACCTCCCTGGAGGCTGGTGAGGCCAAGGAGTGACCCACACATCAGGGGAATGGGCAAAAAGGTGAATGCCAAGACAGGAAAATGAACTGAACCTTTCTATCATATTCCTGGAGGAGGAATTTGGCAATACCACTGTGCCAGAGCTGTTCTTACAGGCAACGTATCAAAGGATCTGCCTTCAAGTAAGAAGTGGATAGAAGAGGGGGAACAGCAGATTTTGCCAATGATATCCAGTTGTTCAGGTAATGATGAGCATCCTCTGTGTTTACATGCTCTGAGCTTTGAGCAAAAAGTGCCAAATAAAACCAAAGTGGATAAATGCAAAGTAAGGAACATAAGGGGAAAGTTATCCAGTTTTATTTGAACAGCAAAGCCTCTGGATTGACAACCACCTCTCAGAATAGTATCAAAGTCATGACAGATCATTCAAAGGAAACTCGAGCTCCAGAAAGCTATTCCAGCATCAGGAATAACAGGGACGCAGCAGGGAATGAAGCTGAACATTCACAGTCACAGAAGTCCACTACATCTTAAGCAAAGCATGCAATTAGGGTCCCACTTTCTCAACCCCTTCTTAGGGCAGGATGTTGCAGATGATAAAGCTCAGATCAGCCTGTAAAATAACTGCATGAATTCAGATCCATTAAATGTGTGGCTGTCCTGAGCAGCAGCTCCTTCTCTGGCATCTGCAAGCATTCTGATGCTACATCCACCATTTGCATTTGTTCTTGTGTGGTCACTGTATTCAGCCCACAGTGAGCAACCACCACACACAGCTCAGAGGCAGCCATAAAGCCACTAAAGCAAAGTCTGAGCAGCAAATGCTCGCAACAGAAATCAACTTCAAGGGAAGAAAACTGAAGTTCTGCCCAGTCTACAGGCACTGCCTGAGGGAAGGAACCAGATCACTGCTAATAGTGGTGTTTCTAGAAAAGCCATTTCTGGACACACCTACTAGACATTAAGTGACCCTTGAAGTGATTTGAAGCCCGAGGCTGAAGTTTGTGTTTGCTGCTTTCTCTTTCCCAATGAACCAGGTTCCAGTCAATTCTGCAATGCAGGGGCAGCCTAAAGACTACTTGCAGTATTGAGTAGGGCTGTTTTGCTTCACAAGGGCTTTGAGCACAGGCAGTGGAAAACATGAAGCAACACACTGCAAGGATAGTGATTTTGTACTGAAAACCAAATCACAAGGATCAAAACAGTAACATGAAACTTCAATGGGGTCAGAAGATTTCTGCCTTGCTGAAGAGAGAAGACCCAAATTAAACAGTGAATATCCCGAATAAAGTGCTAAAATTTCACGGGCAAT
The DNA here is from genome assembly GCA_032466535.1 of Forpus xanthops. NCBI lineage: Eukaryota > Metazoa > Chordata > Aves > Psittaciformes > Psittacidae > Forpus > Forpus xanthops. The sequence continues at coordinate 13,837 of JASSUY010026575.1, read as the reverse complement.
CAAGCAGTAATTTCTTCAAATTCATCACAAAAGGCCACAGTTTCTTCTGTCCTCTGCAAACACAGAGCAGATCAAGCTGACATATGCTCATGTCCTACGGCAAGCCAGGCTTGTGCATCACTGTCCCCACTAGTGCTAGGAAATAGATTGAAACCACAGTGAAACCTTTGCAAAAAGCATCGCATTTTGAGAGCTCACTCTGTCTCTGGGAAAACTAGCTCTGGTCCAGCTTCCCACTTCCATCTGGAAGCTCCCCCCTCACCAACAACCCTTTTTTCCCCTTGATAAACATCAGAGCCATCACTGGTGTTAAAATTCCCACCATACAGGTGGAAAGCTGCTCAGTTCCACCACAAGCAGATGTTTCCCAGGAATACATTTCCTTGTTCAGTTTAAGGATCTCTTCCCCCCCTCCCATTTGTGGAGTTGGCAGGAATTAAGAGGCCTCAGTGACACTTGTGAAGCTTCAATGCATGCTTTGCATGCAAGTGTAAAGAAAAGCTTTATTCACATCATGGCCATCAAGGTTGAAATTAAAGCTCCCCTAAAAGATCATGCACACATACACATTACAGATGTGAGACATATGCATGCAGTGATATAGAAAGAAACAAGGATCCAGCCAGTACCAACATCCTGCTTAAATCCACCTGCCTGCGAGGTACCAAGATAACCACAACTTGTCTCTAAGCTGGCAGCCTGTTGGCACAGCCTTTTCCTATCCAACCCAGCAGCTAAGTCACTATTCAACTTGACATCATCTGATGCTTGTACCTAGGCCAAAATCCCTAAACAGGTTATTGTCAATATTAAGTCCAGTAGCTTGGTGCGTCTTCCTCTTCCCCTGCTGTGGGAGATGGCATCAGCTCTAAGCAGCTTGGGGAAAAAACACCACACACACATGTATAATTTCCAGATTCTGGTTTTAAACTCTATTTATTATTGAGTTCCCAAAATATTCAGTCTGAGCACCAAGTGCTTAAGGCACATTTTGGAGCGGGCTGGAACACACTGGGCCCATTTGCACCCATCTTTAACCTGCCTCTTCAACAGGCTTTGAGCAGCATCCCAACACATTTGCCTGCAGCCTTTTCTCTCTGAATCCAACCCTTCCACTGCTGTGACAGTGCTGCAGGGCTTCACCTTTGGGCTTACCCAAATCTGCACACACTCAGGCACTTCGGGTCAAGGCTTTTGCTCAGATTGCTCTTGACCACCATCACCCACGCTGAAACCACTGTGCTGGGTGGAAATACTATCTAGGTGGTTAGAAAGATCAGCCTGCCTCTGAAAATGAGACGGTGCTTTCAAGCAGTGTAGGATATGTGGTGACAGGGGATGCTTTCTCACACCGCAGGCCCCCAAATCCCCCTGCTTAGCTATGCAACCTGGGCTATTTCAACAGCTGTCCTCAGCAGATGCTTCCTGAGGTTGCCTGGAGTCTCCAAAAGGATGTAAAATATTTGTAGTAATTCCCTGAACAAACCCAAGAGGCTTCCTCGAAGCAGAGTCCTCAGCTCTGTTGACTTGTGTTTTTAAAAGGTAATATAAATTCCACTTACGCTGGTTTGTTTTGATGTTGAAAATTGGTCTCCATAGACATGGTTGAAATCATGCCCTGAAGCACTAAGGCTGGAGCCAACAACCACAGAGCCCTTCGCCAGGACAGAGCTGAGGAGGTTTTAAAGGTGTAAATGCCATCCTTGACTGTCACAGTGGGACTGAGAGGGTGCAGGGGAGACCGGGCAGGGACAGGGTGCCCCACCACAGGGGAAAAAGCCACAGCAGTGGGCACCTGGACACTGTCTATAGGGATCCCCTCTATGCTATCTCCCAACCCAAAGCCTCATCTCGCTGCTCACGTATTTCCTTCACAAGGGGGCAAAAAGCCCTAGAGAACCCATAGGAAGCCTAAAACCTCTACTTGCATATATGCCACATACATATATATGTATGTGCCATATCCCTGCAGAAGCTCTCTCTTCTAGGGACCGTGGTGTTGTTTGCCAAGCAGAAATAGCCATAAAAAGAAATAAGGGTGAGACAAGCAGGGGGAATATATAAAGAAAGGACAAGTCGAGGGTTTTATATGGAAATTTATGTCGAGGGTAACATTCCTGTCTAACACAAGCATTTTAATACTTCCGGATGCAAGCCTCAAGCCAAAATCCAGTGAGGTCTGATGTTACGATAGTGTTTAAGTTCAGGGATGCTGAACGTTTTGCAAGAGCTACAGGTTTTCCCGGTGCCAAAACCCATCCAGAAGAACAACAAAAAAGCTTTTAATTCTCCCCCAAATAACCCCACTGCAATGTCCCAGCATTAAGCACTCACGAAGCAGAAATGAGTCTGCCGAACCGCCCAAGTTGATGCGAACAGTGGGATGCACAGACCACAGCGAAACCTGCCCGCCCCATCCTGATCCCAGGGGAGTGAAAATTGAGACAAAAAGGAAAGAATAACCTGTATTTGAGAAAAAGTATTACTTTCATTAGACTCTTTTCTTCCCTCTTCCAGCTGTAAGACTGCTGTTGCCTGCTTCCACTACCCCAGAGACACTGCTACAGCCTCCCTGTCACCCCAAAGCCCAGGCATGAAGCAGCCATTGAGGGTTTTCCCTGAAAGCCCAGTTCAGTGCTGAACAAAGCTCAGGATTACAGTGCTGAGGGCAATATCAGGCTGAGCTCAAACCAGGAGCCACAATCCCCAGGTCAGCAACGCAGCGAGCGTGAGCTCACACGAGCGATAAACTGTTGGGAACAGCTTGTCCCAGAGACACTGCTGCTCCTCACTGCTGCCAAGGCCCATTTCTGCTTGGTTTATGTACCATGCCAATTACTCCCAAATAAGATTAAGCTGCCTTGAGGCAATTTCAGCTTACACAGCTGATATTTAGAGCATTTTCTCTGCTCTGCAACTCTGCCGGCACAGTCCGTGAGCCGCCGCTTCCCCTCTTCACCCCGTGTCACCCTTGCAAAGGCATTAGGTCCCGTTTAAGCACTCACACACCTTTTGATTAGTCCCTTTGGGGACTTTGAAACATCAAAAGTAATTCCAGGGATTCCAGAACATAATATTTCACTGAAGAGCAGAACTGAGCCATCAGCACCATGCAACTTGACTCTGCAGGGGCATCAATGAGATAGCAAAGTACAGGACCTGTCGGCTTAGATATGGCCAAATTGATGAACAGATCCCCTTTCTGAGACTGTTCTGGGTTCATTAAATCCCCTTAGGTATCTTAGAAACAAATAAATGAGTTTTTAAGCCTAAAAACCTTCATTTCAAGACCATCCTGGGCGGCTTCAAGTTAAAAAGGCAGATACCAAATGAAAAGAAAACCTCAATAATCAAAAAATCTCCAGATTCTTTATTTGTTTACTTATGTGATGCACATGAATAATTCCAGTCTAGCACAGGCCTGTTTGGGTGCCAGATCTTGTTTGCAAGTCTGCTCAGTGAAAGGCAAAGGTACAGTTGAACTTTGACTCTATGCAAGTACCAGCCAGCCATTCGCTTCCATTGCTAACCAATTCTTCTCAAATTGGATTAGATATAAAGCTCAATCCCTGCAGCTGTTGCTGGTTACTGCCATGAGGAAAAGAGTTATTAATACACAACTGCTTGGGCTCAAATCAGAAATACAACTGCATTTTCTGGCCAGAACAGTAACTCTATTTGATGGAGATGTGTTTTTCTGCATTTAATCCAAGTCCTGTACTCTCCAAGAAGATGGAAGATCTGAAGGGACATTTGTGAGCACAGTGACCATGAGCACCATGACTCAACTCAACAAAACACCAAGAAACTGAGCAGGTGCATCTCCAAAGCCAATGGTTAAGCCATTCAGATGAAGCATAGCTGTATCACTAAGTAAGTTATAAACAAGACTATGGAAAAACTGAGCAAAGAAACTTCCAAAGGGTTTGGCATCATTATTCTTCGTATTCTAAGCTGAATGCATTTTGCCTCAGTTCCAATGTAAGTCAGTTATTCAAATACAACTTGAACACCATCTGTTTGCCATGATCCAGAGACAACAAAGACTGGAGAGCACAAATTATGAAGATGGCAACAGCTACACACAGATTTTGCCTATACCATCAGTTTGTACCGGAACAGGTCCAGGATCCTCAAGAAATGCTGTTGTCTACCTGTAACACTGAAAAAGTTTCCTCTAAAAGCAAACACATTTATAACAGATTCAGCACTAGATTGGTGTTGAATAGATTCACAGGGAGAAACATTTGCAGGAAAATCAATGTAATCAATTCCTCCATGTGAAGAGTCCACGCTTGGGTCTCTGGACCAGCCCAGTAGAATGCACTGGATTTACAGCAACTGGTGAGGAACAGTTTGCAAGAGGTCTCCATGATCTCTGTTCAGGTTCACATTAGTTTACACAATAACATCTCCAGTGTCTTCACCATGAAATAAGACTGCTGTTTCTGCATTTGTGAAGCTCTCAGACATCAAGATACCCACCGAAGTATTTTTGCAAGGTTGGCAAACCAGGAACATTAAAATTCTATATTCAGGAACTCCATTTCAGTAAATCAACTGAATACAATAGCCAATAAAAGCAAGAAAATCTAAATCAAACTTTATTGCAATAACCAAGTTGAATGCTGTTAATATAGTGAAGCTCATAACAACAAATCACAACTGAAACTTTCCTCCACAGTATTATTTAGGGCAGGTTTCGCTCCACCTAACTCAGACAATTGGGGCAAGGTGCACGTTTTCATGGAGAATAGGAAAATCTGTGGGGAACAGGAGGCTGAGGCACTGTATCCATAAATCAGCTCAATCTGGAGGCACAGTTGTGGTGCAAGGGTGTAAACTAACACTTCATTTTCCCCTCTCACAAGCATTTGTGCTCCTAATTTTGTAGCCAAGATTTACATATTTCCCTGAATAAGTCTACACAAGGCTTTGCCCAGCATTGAGACCAAAGCCTATCCCAGCCCAAACCAGCACTACCAGGTACATAGGGCGCCCCATCCCATCCTTCGGCCATCAGCAACACAGTCAGGGGATAGACAGATGGACACCCAACAGCCCCCTCAGGCATTTTGGGACTGCAGTATGTATTCTGCTGACCTTTAAAGTCAGACTAGGAGGTGTTATCACCAGCTGCCTGGTCACAAAAGAGAAATCCCCTCCAGGAAGCTTTAAGTAACACCCAGGAAGAGGCAGGTACTGAACAGAGACCCCAAGTTGTCACAAATGTACCTTTAGCAGTATTTTACTGCAGTCCTCAAAAGCATATTCCCTCCTGCATGCAAGCAAGGCACAGGAGCCACTGCTGATCAGGGCCAGCCCTGGCCAGGAATCTCATTGCAGAGGCCAACAATCCCTAAACTTTGCAGACTCAGCCAAGAAATTCAGTTTTCTTCCAGCTCAGCCACTCAGGGCAAGATGCTCACAACCTCATGGAGGTTTTAAACCCTTTCCCAGGGGTGAAAACTCAGCCCTAGCCTCAAAACTGTGTGGTATGGCAAGTCAAACTCCTTCTCAGAGCACAAAGCAGAGGAAGAGAGGATTTTTTTCATGCTGAGGGGCTGCAAGTTCACTGGTGTCCATCAGCATCTTACACTATACCACTGTTATATGTAGAAACTGCTGTACAACTGGCCACAGGCTGCTGCCAGGCAGGCATCAGTCTCAGTATGGTATGCAGAAAGTGAAATAGCTCAAAGAAGAGATTAAACTCAAGCAACTAAGATGCTGATTCTAGTGCATTTGAGAAACATTTTGCAGCCATGCAATTAAAGCCTTTAACACAACACACACCCACAAAGGCAACATCAGAGGTACCCTGGTGGGGATTTTAACATCTCCTTTTGCACTCTGGGCCACAAAACCCAAAGCTTCAGTGTCACTGCCCCAGGGAAGCTAATGTGCATGGGTGATGGGAGTGGGTAACAGCAACAGCCGGGAGATAGGTCTGCATGGTATGATCTTTTGATACAGCAGAATAAAGGTTTCATTAGCAGACTTTTACAGCGACTCCTCTCAAAAATACAAGTAGCAGCCCAAAGCAGGTTCAGGAAGAAAATACAAGAGATTTCTAGATGACAGCTTGTTTGTCAACCATGGCAGGGGCAGAATTACATCTGCATGAAGATTTGGCAAGTAGAAACTACCCAGCAACTGCTTGGAACTGGAAAAAAACGTATCATTGAGAAGATTAAGTAAACAAGAGTACATAGCTAACATGATACACCGCATATTGCTGCCCTGAGTTTGTGTGTTGATACTTGCCTGGACGCCCACAATCATCTTAGTATCTTGAAGACAGCAGTAACAATTAAAAAGCATTTAATAATAGGTGTGTTTTTGAGAAGCAGGGTGTAATCTCTCAAGCCAAAGACAGAGTGAAATAGATCACCTGCCCCAGGAATAGTATGCAGAGAGTTATTAATAAAGATCAGTCCAGTGACATAGAGTTAAAAATCAGAGTGTAGCACTGAGAAGCTCCTGGTGTTCCTTTAGATGCTCTTTACACCCACTACACAAAGACTTGCAAATAACTTACAAAGGTTAAATTGGGAGTTTAGGATGCATTCAGGACAAGGCAACACCTGAAATAAAGCTCACAGCCAAACACACAGTAGGAAGCTAAAGGAGATAAACCAAAGGCTGAAGTGGAATCACTGGAGTGTTCTCAGCTGTGGAGCAGATGCCATCAAGAGCTGAAGTTTTCCCTCTGCCTCTACTGCTTTGACTTCTACAGCTGCTACTACCCTATTAAAATGTTATATGCTGTTCTACACATTTCAAGTCCCAAAACACAGTTAACTCTGTTTAGTTTTAAATAGCAGATATCCTTACAACTATTAACATCATCACTATTCTTTTACAACTTTTACTAACAACACTGGTATTTTTCAAGCTAGTTGCAACTTGTGTAAGTAACCTTATTAATTCCTTTACCAACCTTGCTTTCAACAGCACAGCAACGTGCAAGTATAACTACAGTAAGTGTTGATGGGATTTATTACTGGGTCCTCACTATAAATCATATTTTTATCAGCCTTAGAAACTTTTTATTGCTTTTCTCATCCTTCATTTTAAAGCAGGATCTATACCAAGGTGCAGCTCTTACTCTATGCCCTGAAAGATAAAAGACATTATGTCTCCTAAGCAAAAGTAAAAATGAAAGTAAACATCCAGGGATTCCAAGGAGTCATTTTGAAAAAATAAGTTTATTTTGAGGCTATATTTGTGCTCTTGGTAGAATTTGAAAGCTCAGTACAACAGGCTTGACAGGCTCCACTGAAATCAATGACATTTGTCACAGCAGAGGATGGAGCCAATGCGCTGGAAACAGATCAAGGGCATGGCACAGGCTGACAAAGTGCTCCATCATTAGCTCTTAATTTAAGCTTAGACCTCCTTTATAAGCCGAGTGGGTGAGAACAGCAAACAAACCCTATATCAATCACTACATCCCCACAGTTCTCAACTCCTATTTATAGGACTTTGAAATTATAAGGGAAAAATGCAAAGCTGCATGCCAATGGGGAATGAGAGGGAACAGATACAGCCGGTAGGACTCCAAGCTGTAAGGCTGCTGCTTTATCTCAAGTGTGCTGTCCACCACACACAGCACTGCCACAAGTTCAGACTCTGTCAATGTCCTGCTTTCGACAAAGCTCCAAAGGCTCTTTCCTTGAGTTCCATAGAAAGCAAAAATCAAAAGGATTCAAAGGATTTCATGTCCATTTTAATCATTGACAAGCTGTAGGTTTTTTGATTTTCATATTACATCCTCCTCTGACACTATCAAGGCCTTTCTGCATGGCACCACCTGCACCTTTGAGGCTTCCAGAGCTTTGCTCTGTTAGAGATGCCCTATTAATCACTGTCTTTTTTATTCTCTCACTTGAAACTGCTTTTTAAAGTCAAATCACTAAGCTAAAAGAAAGCATATCCAATGTGACAGCCTAAATAATCATTAAATAGCTATTTCAGATGTCACATCCACAGCTAAATAATCACAACCAGCTTTTCAGCAAAGGATTAGAAGACTTCAAATGTGCGTTTTTGATTGTCTTTGTGCCATCACCTGACACAACACAGATCAACCACTTTGCCTCTCATTCACTCATCTTCACTCCATGCTCCATTGTCACCTTACCTTTTACTCATCCATTTGGTTCACTAACCCTCAGCCTTTCCACATTGCCTTGCCCCAAAACAGGCAACATTCCCACAAGGTGCTGCAGGACAGGGGCAGACACCAAATTCACATCCACACTCCCAAGTGAGTATTGTCCATATGGATTTTAATCAGGCAAACGCCTCCCCACATGACAGCAAGAGACAGTTCATGTTTCTCCCTAACAGAAAGAGGAAAGCAATAAGGGAAACACATCAGGCCTTAAAGCTATAATTCCTTTAAAATTTGTGAAGGATTTAAGGCAATAGTGAGTGCAGCTCCACTGGTTTGTGGGTTGCCACACAGGAAAATCCCAGACTATGGCAGGTTTTTAGTTTTTCAATGCATAAAATACATATTTATTCCATTTTACATGCATTTTCTTTGCATTGCATGCTCGACCAGACAGCTACTTGCTCATCAAACAAAGCCCACTGCTTCAGAAAACACCTTCCCAAAAGGATGCCCACCCTCAGTCTGTCACTGCCATTTCCTCAGTTTTCAGCCCTGGGCAAATAATTCAGGGCCTCAGGTTGTTTCAGAGCCATTTGTATTCCTTGATACTTATCATTCCTATCATAATCAGTTAAAATCGGACCTTTGGCTCTTCACAGCCAACAAAGCTCTGCATGGCTTCATAGGTTGCTACAGAGAAGATCCCTTGGGTGGGCCTTTGGGGGAGAAGTTGCCAGAGCTCAAATCATTTTAACTTGGGCACATAAAACCTGAATCAACAGCAAACCAGCACACACATCTGGAAGCTTTGTGCATGGCTTTCACTTGCATTTCTTTGTAAATTAACTGAAGATACAGGTCCCAAAAGTCATTTGTCATGTTAGAACTGGAGCTAATTCAGTTTTGAGAACAGGTATCTAAAAATCACCCCTATCAGGCAGAGTGCTTTTGCATTTATGCTAAACTCTGGCTGCTTTGTTAAGAAGACAGCACAGAATGCTCAGTTCATGTAAATGCCTGAAAAAGGTTCCATCTTTTTAAACCAGTGGCTCTTCAGCCACTCTTCACTCCGACTGCACAAAGGGGACAACACTATCCCGTGTAAACTTCGTAGAGTTCATCATTCATGCATATTTGCCCCTTCATTTCAAATAAAAGAACTGTTTTCTGTGCCACTCATTCATCCCTGCAAGTGAAAAATGATCCATCTTTCATCTGATCTCACCGAAGAGCCAAGCTGGGTGGTTGTGTGAAGGATTAGAGAGCTGTGTGATAATACGTAATGAAAAAGCAAACTTATTTTTTATGGTTCCACAAATAGGCAGTTTATTTGCTGAAGTTTCCAAGCAAGCTGTGGAGGGGTTGTGCGGGCAGAAGGTGCACTCTACAGGCATCACCACAAAACAGCCCGAGCACCGCTTGGACTGCACCAGGAGCAGAGAAGCCCTTGGACAGCTCACCAGTGCCACCACACGGCAGGAGATTAAATAGAGAAAGATGCACACATTTTAGGGTCTTTCTCTGCGCAGAGCACGCTGCAGATGTGGGCAGGGTGGTCTCGATTTCTTCACTATGGAAAAGGCACGATGAGACTCCTTCAAGGGTCTTCCAAAAAGACTCCAGCAAAGGCACGTAGCATAAGGGACGGTGTCTGGGGTGACAATGGGACATTTCACAGGCTGTAACACAGGGAACGGTTTAAAACCAGTAACTCTCACTGGAAATGCTTACCCTCTGATTTTCTCCCGAAGCCAAAGATAAGTAAGTGACACACCTAAAGATAAGAGAAACTTTGTTGTCAGATGAGGCAACTTCTAAAGCCTTTCACTGAGCTCTGCAGGGCATTTTCTCAGCCAGGAGCTGGGAAAACAAAAGAAAGGGACTTCTGAAGGTGAACAATGGCGCTGCCTGAGATCTCCTGGGCCATTGCTGCCCTGCTTTGGGAGATGCTTTTCCTGCTTGCAGGCTTTTCTTTATTAAAAGACTCTTTCCCCTTATATTGTTTCTCCAACCTCATCAGCTGCTGCCTCAGCTAAAGGAAACCACTCTCTCACACTCATTTACACCTGGTAGTACTTATCCAGCTTTCAAAAGTTACTTTAGTTACAAATCTCCCCCCACTTTATGACACTTCTCTTATTTCCACCCCAAATGCCTTCATTTACGACAAAACAATAAACGAAAAGTGGTTCAGGTCCATCTACTCAAGCCTTTCCTCTGTCCATGAGCATCTCCCAGCACAAGCCTTAGCTCCAGCTCAATACCTACCACCAAATCATATTTACCACTCCAAAAGAGGTATTTACTTCAAAGATACTATACAATTATTTAAAAGAAATATTTGCAGAATCTCAAATGCTACACTAAACATTTAGTAAGTAAACACACATGTATACAAATAGACTAGTAAGTAAATACACACATACACAAACAGGACACCCATATGGTACCACTGCCTGTCCCAAACACTGACCTCAAATATTCTTTTTTCCAGGGGGTTTAGGAAAGAGAAAGCAGCTCAAAAAATAGTAGCATGAAATATGAAGGTACGTCCTTGGAGAGGAGAGACTTTGTTACAGAAAAGAGTTTTCCTTTAAGCAGGGAATGGAAATACTCATTAATACAATCGTACAGTGGATAATGGTTTCAGAGGAACATGGACTTAAGGCATCAGATTAACAAACTGGGGTGGTTTACCAAACCTAAAAAAGACCCAAATCCACTGCTTCCAGAAGCTGCTACAGATCTAACTTCAATACCTGGCCAAGGACATTAAAGTTCCTGGAAAGGAGAAATACAAACCATGTTTATACTTCCAAACAATATAGAGGGGTTTCTATCATCATGTATAACAATTGCTATTAGCAATAGACAGGCATCCACCATCATAGAATAGTCAGGGTTGGAAAGGACCTTAAGATCATCCAGTTCCAACCCCCCTGCCAGGGACAGCAACACCTCTCACTAAACCATGTCACTCAAGGCTATGTCAAGGGATGGAGCATTCACAACTTCCCTGGGCAACCCATTCCAGTGCCTCAACACCCTCACAGCAAAGAACTTCTTCCTCATATCCAGTCCAAACTTCCCCTGTTTAAGTTTGAACCCATTACCCCTTGTCCTATCCCTACAGTCCCTCATGATGAGTCCTTCCCCAGCATCCCTATAGGCCCCCTTCAGATACTGGAAGGCTGCTACTATGAGGTCTCCACACAGCCTTCTCTTCTCCAGGCTGAACAGCCCCAACTTTCTCAGCCTATCTTCATACAGGAGGTGCTTCAGTCCAATAGGTGATCATCCTCGTGACCTCCTCTAGACTTGTTACAATACTTCCATGTCCTTTACATGTTGAGAACACCAGAACTGAACACAATACTCCAAGTGAGGTCTCACAAGAGCAGAGGGGCAAGATCACCTCCTTCGACCCATAGAACTGCTCCTGCCAGCTCACATTACCACATTTTAGTCAAAAGCTGTACACAGCAAAGCCCCTATGTCTGCATTTACAAGCTTTTACTACAGACCCACAGTTTTAAGACTGCTCCCACCCAATGCATCTGCTGAGGCTGTTTCTATCCTGCCAGGAGGCTGCAAAAGACCCAACTTCCCAGTTTTTTTTTTCTTCTCATAGAAAGCATACCTTGAAGCTGACTTGCTGGAGACATATTACATCCCACTCACCAGCAAGACACCTTGGGTCAAACACAGTTTGCTGAACATCAAGCAATTTGATTCGCAACTTAACATAAAAGATGAGATGAAAGTAGCCCAGACAAACATGAAGAAGTCTGTCATGTCTTTGTGGTTTTGCCTGTGTTGCTTTCCACCACTAGGGATGAAGGAACTGTTTGCATCCACTCTTCCACTAGTTTTAGATTTCATAGCAGTAACAGTCACAACTCAAATGTCTTGAAAGCTTCCTACTCAACAGAAAGAAACATTATAGACTGTATGTGCCTATTGCAGTGCGGGCATGGTAGATGGGATGTAAACACACAAGCTGTATATATACACACTCCTGTCTACCTTTCCTAAAGAAAAAAGGAAATAAGGAAGAATTTCCTCTGACAACTCTTCAATCCTCTGCCTTCACTGCACTTTGTACAGTGCAAAGAATATAGCTCACTTCAGAAATCACAGCATTCATCTAGGTAAAGGGGATTTACATCTGCAACTGGCTTGCATGGATTCAAACACCCACTTTAGAAAAACCCTTCGTTGTAGACATGTACAGCTTAGTCAGGAAACCAGCAATACTTAGAATGATTACAGGCTCAAATTTATCTATGTCCTCTGCTTGAATTGATCCTCCATTCCCATAAGTAAGGCACACACTGTGTTGTTACATCACACTTCCTTCCTGCTCAGAAACAGAGCAGCGTGTAGCCTGTAAGTACCCAAAAGAAGAAAGCATGCCTGGTGCTGTCCTAAATGAGACAGAGACATCCCATAAAGCTACTGCAAGCCAAGAATCACACGACCACACCTGGGTGGTTTGTTTAATGCAATCAACCCACCCTCTCAATTTCACTCTGAAACCCCTCATTTAAATCAGAGATTTCACCTGCCACAGAAGATTTGATTACTCCTCAAATTAGTTTTATCAAGAAAACAATGAGATTTAATCAAGTAATGACTGCAGCTAACGCAAATTTAATGAAATCTAGCAGCATCTGAAAGCTATCACAAGAGATAGAGCAGGGGATTCAGGTAGAGCTGAACATGACAAGAATAGGGGGAGAAGAATAATTGAAAGAGCAATTTCTTTAAAATCATCCTATTTCAATGTACGCTCTTAAGGCTTCTTTAGAGACTCAAAATGAGAGATATATAACCTACTAAAACAAGTTTACTAGTTCAAAATGTTACTGGCTCAGGCATAGCATGTGAATAGCCACCTGGGCTACTTAATGCTGGTCCTTGTCACATATCTAATCGGTCTTCAGAGCTTATAATGAAATCAGCAGCTTGATATATCCTACCTGGATGTGGTAGCATAGCTGGAGCACTACTGGAAGCTTTGTTGGAGCAGTAACAGGCACTACTTCTTTCCAGTGTTGTCCTTACCTGCAATAATAGCAAAGAAAAGGAAAACAAGTTATTATTGAGAGGGCTTATTTTATTTTAAGATAAGTGCTATCTTTATCATGCCCTATGAGTTGCTTTCATAGAGCCAGGTTTGTCTAATGGGTTCCACTTAGACATTAAATACGTCAAGTAAAACAGCAAGTGCATATACCTTCACATCAAAACCATTTAAGGGGCTCAATTTAATCTTCTACTATAAAATAGGACATAAGCTTAAGCCCAGGAGAAACCAGGGCCGTGAGAAGCCACCCAGTGGAAGAGCCAAAAGATAGCTGCTTCTTGTCACAGAAGTTGACTATATGGATCATAACTAGCTTCCACACAACTTGAGAAAGTTTAACATAGACAAGTTTGCTGCTGCTATCACACAAGTTGCACCAGCGTACTTGGTGAGCTGGAGAGGATGGGGCACAGACATACAGGATAAAAGTGAGCGGTTTAAGCCCATGCTGGTTACAAAACACATACACTCCAGGCTTCTCATTTTGGTGAGTGTGGAAAAAGCTAATAGAATCATAGAATAGTCAGGGTTGGACAGGACCTTAAGCTTATCCAGTTCCAACCCCCTGCCATGGGCAGGGACACCTCACACTAAACCATGCCACCCAAGGCTCTGTCCAACCCGGC
>JASSUY010026574.1:0-19133 GCA_032466535.1 Forpus xanthops | reverse complement strand
CCATTTCCCCGGGACTGGGGAAGAAAGAGGGGGGGGGAGGCACAGAACTGTTTGAGGGGCCTCAAACCACGACAATGTCTAATGTGTTTCTGACATAAGGGATCCATACTTTTCTGATTTCCTGTTCCCAGAATGCCTCAGTATGGCAAAATAACATTGTTAAAAACATTCTGTATCTGAAGACTTAATTAGTTGCTCATGAGGGGAGAAGTAAGTAAAAATTACAATCTTCCTTCTGAAAAAATACCTCCAGTGTTTTTAAAGTGTGATGCTGAAAACTACATACTCCAATGGGGGCTTTACTGGTTAAGAATAAAACGTAAAGGTACTGTATGAGACTATAGGCTTCCATTTTACACATCCCAGAGCTGATTTGTTCTGGGGGTTGTTTGCTTTTATTGGGTAACCTGCTCTAATCTTCAGCAAGGTTACTTGCTTCCTTACCAGTTTCCCATCTTCTTTTGCGTGTTTGCTTTTCCCTGGCCAAACACAAACTGCTGTACCTGTCATTCAAAGGAATTTTTTGCATCATATCTTGAAGCTTTCTCTTCCTTTCTCCCCTTCCTCCCTTCCCTTTTTCTCTCCCCAGACCTGGTTCAGGTCCCTATAGAAACCTTTTAACTGTAAAAAATCCAAAAGAGTTCCCTGCACAATCCTCCCCCTTCCCCTCCCATTTAGAAAATAAATCACTGATACCTCCAGTGAGTGATTTATATATATATATATATATATAATATTTTTTTAATACAACTCTGATCCTGCAATGCAGCCTTTCCTACTAATAAGAACGTGACTCAGAGCACCAGTATGTCTTACCAGCATCAAGAAACATTATTTTAGTCCCAAGGCCTGTTACACTGTTTGAGAGGGAAATTAGATGGAGTTGATACTGCTTGTTCTGTACCCATCCAAGGAGTACCTGCAGAGAGGTTGCTAATGAATGCAGGAGTCAGTAAACTTCAGATGAGGCCACCACTCTGCTGAACACAGGTTAATTTATAGCCTCTCTGATGTGATGGAGTACAAAAATTGCAGGCTTTTAAAGTTAATGGAAAAGCAAAACAGTTTACCCTTTAGTGCTCAGTAGTTCTGATGCAAGTGAATAAAGTCTTAAAAAGACAACATTTTCATTCTGGTTTTGAGAAATTATATTTAATGATCTTCCTTCTCTTTGGAGCTGAATTTAGCCTAGTGGTTTTGTTAGGGGAGACTAAAGGATTGTCAGAGGTTTAGCTCTCTTGCCTTCTTAAGGATCCTCAGTAAATCATGAAAGGGAAGATCTAGATCATCCCTAGATGATCCCTAGAGAACTGATGGGTTTGTCTTTGGTTAGGATCAAAGGCCTTTGCTGTAAACACTCAGTAAATGGCAAACACATCTTTGTGCATTGCTCCATGACTGTGAATCTGGCACTTCCGTGCTTCATAGCAGCACTCAAAGTAGTGCTAATGAGAGAATTATATCCATGTGATTAGGAGCAAAGTACGAATGATGTAATAAAATGCTGGTGAGCATCTGATGATCTGAAGATGGGGGTGGGGTAGGGAAGGAAACAGTCAAACCTTCTGCTCAGGACATGAGACTTGCGACTTGTCACCGTCCCTGGCTTCAGTATCTCTGCTTTGTTTGTTTTTATTTCTCTCACGTATGCTCATCACTGAGTTTTCTTTTTAGCTGTGAAATGTTGAGAAATGGGAAAGATGTCCAAGTGCTCTGCTTTGGTTAGAATTGTGCCTCCCGCCTTGTGACTTTGTCACATCCAGTGCCTCTGGCCATGTGTGCGCAATGACCGTGCCCCAGCAAGTCTTTGCTCCTGGTTCCAGTATGAATTGTCAGTATTGAATGAGAAGAGTTGTGATTTCAGGGTTGTTATGCCCACTGCTGCCTTGATGTTGTGAAAGTTGTGTTTTGCCTTCTGGTTCTCTGTTGTTTACTGGAGGAAACTGACCTTTTGCAGTAATTTATCAAACTGAAAAAAGGCAGGGGGGGAGGAAGTTTGAGAAAATGTAGCACAGACAAATTCTCCATTGAACTTAGAACTGTCATTAAGTTGAATGAAAGTTCCTAATTACTAAGACATTGATCTCTAAGGACTTTCCTATTAGTGGAGCACACATGATTCTGTGACAGAGCTCTGTCACAGCCTGCCTGTAGCATGATTTGATATGCTATCATAGAAGCCTGTTACTTGCTAAGGTTTTGGTTTCCTAAACTGCTCACAACATATTGGTGGTAGCTATTTTCTGTGCTGCATATTACAAAACAGAATTTTTTTATTTCATGCCTCTTTTCCAGATGTAACTTGAATACTGTGGTAGTTGTGCTTCTGGAAACAAGAAATTAGCACTTAAACATCTGAATAACTAATGGCATTCTCACCCTAGGCTGTGCATTTACACAAATTACTCACTTCTGAAGAAGTTTTTTTTGGACATTTTTTCTCAAGGCTGGTATTTGGCTAAACTTAAATGATTTTTCTAAATTTATTTTGTGTTATCCTTGTGCAAAATTAAGTGAATAACATTTAATAATTGCTACAAAGCCAGAAAAATTTAATTCATTTCAATCAATGGCTGGTGCCTTACTAAGTAATACCCAAGAGTCTGCTCCTTTTTCCTGCGCACAGTGATTGTAAAAGAAAAGGAAAATTCACTGAGTGACAACTAGAGTTTGAAATAATTAAACCAGGATGAACAAAGCACCGATTCTAGGAAATATGGGCAGAGGCTGTTTTTTGTCATTACTCTTTCTTTTTATTTTTAACTCGAATTAGAGACCAACTTTTTCTGTACAAAATCTGGCGGTGTGGCCTGGGCTCTCTTGTCATTGTAATATGGATAAACATGAAAGTACTAATGAGATTTCTCAGTAAAAATATTTGGTATCCCAGTGTTCCAGTTACAAAGTGTGAACATCAGTGATGCATGGGGTTTGGTTGGCTCACTGATTTATTTTTTAATTATTTTCTGTGGCTGAATTCCTTTAAATTGTTGCCTTTCAATCGGGTATTGCAAAATAACTTTCTATAAAACCCAGCTGTACTGAAATTGCAATAAAAATGAGATTGAACTCTAGATATTAATTACTATGCTGGAATACTGTTGCAGATTGGGTTTCCTTAAAAACTAAGTGTGTTTGTATCTGCAAGTATTACACATGCACAGAAATTAGATCCAAAAAAAAAAAAAACACCTATCCAGTGAGAGGCTTTTCTGTCTTTAAGTATCACAGAACTTGCCACCTTCCTTAAGGTAACTCTTGTGCTCCCCAGCTCATAATGGTACTACTAATTAGCGGAAGCAGCTCCTGCCCTGCGTTGCAACTTGGTACGAAGGGACCGACGAAGCTTTAGTTGCCTTCTCCTGCCACCTCGTGGACAACGTTATAAATAGCTTTTCCCGCTCCAGTCATAAACCCTGAGGAAGTGCGGCGCTCACATGTTACTAGCCATTGACTTCTAAAATTATCTTAGCCTCCCTACTACCATCTTTTCAACATATATTAATAAGTAGGATGCCATAAATTAGATTTCTTCTCCAGGAAGCTTGTCTCAAGTCCCAGAGTTAAATAGCAAAAAGTTATTTTACTCATGCGAAAGTAAAATCCCTTAGAACAAAGTGTTCGAGTCCTAAATAGCAAATTATCTAGCTGAAATAATGCTGTCTTTCACTGATAGCAAAGAGCAATAGCATAGCTCTTGAGTAGCTTTTGTAATAAGAATCTTAACTGTATAGGTGCTTTTTCTGGAGAACATCATGGGGCATCCTCGTCCTAGGAGTGGGCATAGCTGGTTTTAATGACTAGGTTTTATGGAAAATTGCCCTAAAGTAAACAGAAAATGCTGTGGAGGGGTGAATAGCCATGCAGATTTAATGGCAGTCATTACAGACCTAGCCTTGCTGTTTCTGACTCTCATGAAGAGATGCTTTCTGTTCTAAAGCTGACCACCACGTTTCAATGCCAATTCCTGAAGTGGCATTCATTAAGAATGTTTGCAGTGGTAAAAAGCAACTTAATTTCCCTCCTAAGAATCCTGTGTGGCTGTGAACACTTCTGCTGACACTCTTTGCAGCTGACATCACCAGAGGTACTCTATGCCCTGAAGTCGCAACAGTAAATAAGGAAGAACTGTGTCACCTGCCTTCTGAATGTATCAATCTTACTGTCACTTGAAACATACTTCAGTGAATTTGCCTCCCTAAATTACTACATAGATTTTATTTTAAAAGGTAAGATTCTTTAGGATGATGAGTTAGTTTGAATTCCCTTGGTGTATATCTCTAGCGTTATATTCCCAAGAGACAGTGTATTGGTTCATATGTGCTAAAGGGTTTTGATACTCACTAGTATGATGCTATATAGTTTAAAAATCATACTTTCTAGTACTTGCTTTCCACTAACAAATGAACTAAAAAAAAGTGACTTTCTTATCATCTTCTAGAATATTTCCCTGGCATGGAAATTCTTCATTTTCATTGGTTATGGCATTACCTCTTGTGAAAGACTCAACAGAAACTTTGAGATGGAAACACTCAAAAGAACCATATAATTGTTTTTTATCTCCTATATAACTTAGGCCATAACGTCTTATCTTGTAATTCCTTCATCAAGCTTGTAATTTGTATTTGAACTATAAATAGGAGAAAAATAGCCAGACACGATTGTATAGCTTTTCTTGGTCCTGTGTCCCGGTGATTGATTAGCTTTGTTTCACAGTTACTGGTCCAGCAGTTAATTCAGTTTTAGGTCAGTGTGTCTGCTGCTGACATGGAAATAGAATGGTAGAAATTTAAATACATAGAAATGGTAGATTTGCCTCTTAAAATTCTTGGAGGAATTAAGTACTATGCCAACTCAGATTAAACTTGGTAAACTGTTCAATGCTAAAGAGAAGTTGGAAATTATGTGGTAATGAGATGTTACAGCTCTTCTTCTCAAGGTTTTTTAAACAGAAGAATAATGTGCCTGGTTTTGAATTAAACTAAAATTTTAATTCCTCTTTCAGTAAACAGAGGAGGGATATAACCTGTTTTTCATCTATTTCTCTTTAGGGATGTGTTTTCCACATTTCCAGTTTGAGTATGTAACAGTTGTGCATGTAGAACAGCTGTTACCTGTATGATCAGCCAACTGGGAGATATTTTACAGCTTCAGAAATACTACTTTAGATAACACTCTGCTTCTTATGCCTCAGTGGTATGGCTAACAAGCTTTGATATCAAAGACTCCCTTAAAAGAGAGTTTGGCCCATAGTTTTGTAGCTCATGTAATGAAAATACACTTAAGAGAAACATATGTGAGGAGACGTGTGAAACGGAAACGACTGTTTTTATCAAGCAAAATAAAAAACAATTTGGAAACACAAAATGGAAGTATCAAGACTATTTTTCTCAACAAAGACAGAGATGGGTAGTGTGGCAGAAAAACAGCATAGAGAAGCTAGTAGCTCTCACAAAATCAGGAGTCTGAGCTGAAAAACCAACCTCAGACCTTGATTTCTGATTCAGCATCATAATCTTTTGATATGTCATGAAAAAACTCGAAGTGGAATAGCGTACCTTGCCAGATCATTCTTTAATGAGCTTTTCTTCTTCCTAAGGTTAGTATTTGTGTGAACCAAGTCTAGACACAAACAAGAGAAAAAGTTCTTTTCTGTCTTTGATAGGGCTTTTATTTGCAAGTACAATACTTGAAAAATCTTAAATTCTGTAATTCAAAGTTTGAATTATAAATTCAAAATCTGAGAGTGACCTTGAATTTTTTGCAGTTCTTTTTAGAGATGCCTTTTTTTTTTGCTCCTATTTCCTCTCTGTGAGATACAATAATTGTATTTCTGCAAGAGGTTGTTATTACATTGTACAGAAGAGCTCTTTTTGGTTTATGTTCTGTTTATGTTTCAGTCCTTTGTAGCAGTAATACAGAAATAAGTGGAGTAGATATTTGAGGCATGCTAGGTTACTGTGCATTTTTGGGAGACAGAAGGTGGAGGCAAGAAGCAAACTGAAGAATTCTGTTTAAGGGCAGTTAATATTTGTATCAAGTGGAAGTTGCTTTTCTCTTGATAAGAATCATTATTTTGCTGCCTCCTTGCCAATCTGCAGAGGAGTGATGTGAAAAAGGCACACACCACCATTGTGATCTTATGCTGAGTCTGCAGGCAGAATATCTGCAAACTTCATGCTGAAACTTAGGTGATTGTGATGTCTTAAAGAGATCTGGATTTGCAAACTGACACCATTTTCCACTGAGGCCCAGCATCCCTACTTGCTTCCATCTTTCAGAATTTAAGTTTTCTTGCTACGTATGAAATGTGTTGGTTTGGAAGTTTACATCCCCGAAGTCTCCAGGAGCAGTGTAGTGAGAAAGCATGCACACTCTTTCAGTACGTGACATAATGCCATAGTCTTTGTGGCATTATTCTGTCACTACATAAAATTTGTATTAGTCAGTAAGGATGGAAATAAGAAAAATGTGTAGTCAAGTATTTCAGATATATTATTGAAACTAAATTTAGGAGCCTAGTTTCCTAGCAAGAGCCACTTGAAATTAATGTAATGAGAAATGAGATTTGCAGCTCTTAATTTATATTGAAAGCATAGAAACCAAGAAGTATTTCTTTAAAAACACTCCAATATATGAATTGAAAAAGCACTTAATGTTCAAATGAAACTGCATTCCAGATCAGGGCTTACCTTGTGAGTATTAGGTTTCTATCTACAGTTGCTTAAAGAAATTAAACAAAAAAATGTAGTGCAGATTTCCATTAAAATCTATGACTTGTATTTCTACTTCTGCCTCCTTCTTGTGTTTTGCAAATATATTTGTTATATTCTGTACCTGTCACTGGGAAGAAAATACATGGAAATCTTTCCACGGTTCAGCACATTTGCAATATGCTATGTGCTAATATGGTATGCTATATTGGCTACAACAAAATATATAGCTTTGTTTAGAAGAATTTCAAAGGTGTCTATGTATGGATTAGTGCTGTTACAGGATTTTGGTTTTTTTCCCTAATACACATAACCAGTACAATGTTAAAGGGATATTTAATTACACCAGTCTAGCAATGCCTTATAGCACTGTTGTTACTGCTTACCTGTAGGGGACAAAGACGTATTGATAGGGAGACATGTTCATATTAGTATATCAAAATAACAAAGTTATAGGGTCTATATTGCTTCAGTGTACTTCAAATTGTGCAAAATTCATGTGCAAATAAACTGTAAGATATCTTGGCTGTCAAACTCCACTGTTTGCAGGTGAAAAACTCAAATCTCTTATATTACTTAGAGTACCTTTGCCTAAAGGGCTTTAGAAGAGTAGCTATGATGAAGCTGAATGTTTTCTTCACAAAAAGGATTGATGGAAGGGAAAGAAAAAAAGCATCTTGGCTGAAAGGAAAGTACAAGTTCAAACCATGCTACACCTTTTCTCCTTCTGTATTAAGTGTACAAGCTCCTGTTGAGGAGATGGCTTGAAAAGAGGTCCTGCTGCTTTGGAAGATTTCAGGAAGCAGAGGTATGGGTGCACAACACCCCTTTCCTTTCCTGCCTTGAAAAGACTCCAGTGATATGTATAGAAGGAAGAGACTCATGAAAGCAAAAGTCAATAAGTTTATTTCTATTGTTCTCAACATACTGGGTATATTTCCTGGATGTACTACCTCTTTTCTGGGAGTTATCTGGATCAGGTGCTGCCAAGCATTATTTGTATGGGCACTACCAAAGCAGTCAGATTGCTGCTGCAGACCCAGGACTAGCTGAGTCACATCCTGCACCCTGCATCTATGAGTGTGACACAGGGCTTTTTCCACTTTTCCCCCCACTGTCACTGGGTTAATTTCCCTGCCCCCATTTGCCTGTCAAAGCAACTGTTTTCATCCTGGCAGAAGACTGGCAAAGGTAGCTCCAAAAACTAGCTATTAATGTTACTGAGAGAAACAAGAAGGAGCAGTGTAGAATGGGAGGCAGTAAAATGAGTTAGATTTGACTTTGAAATGCTGGTCTACGATGGTGTGTGCTGAAATGCTGCAATCCAGATGGGTGCTCTTCAGTCACCTGCCCATGGCTGCTCTCTGGTCACCTGCCCATGGCTGCTCTTCCCATGGTGAGCTGGTTGGCCCTCAAGGGCTACAGCAGTTCAGGTGGTCCGTGGTTCTTCCAGGCAGGCATCACGAAAACTAAAGCACATTCACAGGCATGAGAGGAGATTGCAAGAAGAGGCTAACTGCTTTTAAGGTGGATCCCTGGGCTCATATTTTAATGAAAGTGTAGGCTTTTCTAGGATTCGTAAGCATAAAAAAGAGTGGGGCTTGATTTACCATGGATGGACACATAAAGTTTAGCTTTATTGTTCCTAACAGTAAGATATATAATAGAAATTATCAAGTTGTTGTGCAGATGGCCTCCAGATTCATTTATTCTTTCATCCCCACCTGAGCCTGAGCAATATAAATATCCTGCCTTTTCAGTACAGTTTAATGAAGAATAATCTTGGTGTACTATGGATAGAGCCAAGAAATAAAACTTATAGGAGCAGGAGAGGGAGGGAAGGATAGAGAAAACTCCTGTATTTCTCCCTGGCAGTTAGATAGAGCAGCACAGCTGGCAGAAGCAGAGAGGCAGCAGCACTGCGTCCCCTTAGCAGTTGCAGTTTAAATAGCCAAATGCTTTTGCATAGATCCTATGCTTTCCTTTTTTGGTTATGGGGTGATCCAACTGCTACTTCTCTTCCATTGCTAACTCCAGCCCAGGCTGAGGTAGCAGGGAAGCTTTCCTTTCTTTGTGCCTTTCCAAATGATGTCTCTACCACTCCCTTTCAAATTTTCCACCTGCAACACTGTTGTTATTCTCTCTGTTGCCACCTTCTTTTGCAGCAGGCCCACTTTTTTCCTACATTTCTCAAGTCCCCTTAAAGTATCTGCCTCTCTTTCTTGGGTTTTTTGTATAGTGACCAGCAGAGAGAAAGGCCAGATTGCTTTGTCTTTTTAAATATTTACTCAGTTAGGGATCCCACATTTGAATGGGTTGTGCACAGATGCCTTGATTGCCAACTAAAATGACCCTGGAAGTATCCTTTCTCTTTAGTGAACTTGTAAGTCAGTACATGCAGCACGCTGCTTCATTTTATTCATTCTTATGTCTCCCAGAATCAAAATCTTATATCTCCTAGAATCTATGTTTCCTAGCGAGACAGTTTCTAATCAAAAGAAAGACTACATATTTATCTATTGCCAGAATGTTAGATAAATGTATTGTGGATGCAGTTAGTCTCTTATGTCAGCAGAATTTGATAAATCCCAGTTTTCATTAGCTATCTTGAATGAAGATTGATTATTGCACATTTCCTGTAAATGGCTTAATTTTATTGTTATATGTTATTCCATACTTAGCATAAAAAGTAAATAATTGGCGTTAAAAAGCTGAGAATTCTCATTGGAAGCTGGGGGGGAGTAATTTTGATCCTAACATGGCAGAGATGCCATATAGATGAAATCATGCGTAAATTGTTTTTCATAAAGCAAACTTCCTTTTAACCACTAGCTTCAAGAGTCACACTACTTCACTGAAGGAGAAAAATACTAAAGGCATTAGTGATTTCACAGACAGACAATACATGACTTCTCTGCTAATATAATGAGCCACTTACAAAAGCCAAATCATCAACAGCTTTATGTTCTGCAGCAAAAGAAAGCATAACTTAGCATTTGTATATTAATTTGCTGGTTTGGATCAGCCTAGAATGGAAAAGAACACTTCCTGAACACTTCCTGTTAAAGCTGTTAATGTTATCTATCTTTGCTTTTAAAAGTTGATCTGAGGTTACACATGTCACAAAAACTTTTTAATTTGTAGTGAAACATTAAACGAATATTTTACTCTGTGAGAAGTATTAGCTAAAGAAAAAAACCCATCTGTCAATAATTTCGTATGTTGAAATAGTTTTAGATGTGACCAAATGATTTAGGATGAGTAATGATTAAGTTTGGCTCTTATTTTTCTGCTTGTGAACTGAAAATGGCTGGATCACAGCTAAATTTTATTAGCAGCATCTGATGAATTATTTTAATTGCCTTTAGTTTGCTGATTTTCCAAAGACAATCCAGGGGAAACATTATCCCGTGAGTTATCTGTAGATATCCCCTACTTGTTGCAATCAGAAACTGTATGCTCACCAGATGGATCTTGGATCTGGCCTAGTATGACTACTGTTCTATTCTTCTATATCCGTGTGCGTTGTGCATTATACAGTAGTTAGATAAATGTGCCAGCATTTCTGATTCAAATACTCACTCATAAGTCTTCATAGTTTTGTCTCCAATACTTCTGCATGGGGCATTGTAAGTTGTATTTTGTGATTTCTGGTAATAAGATTAAATACAGAGACTTTTTTTCTCTTTGATTTAAATTTCCTTTCATTTAGTAGCCAGCTCCATAGATCCAATACAACCAGCAGAAAAATTTCAGTTCTTAAGGAGGTTTTAGCTATACAGTACCCTTTCCTTTCCTTTTATTTCTAAACACTCTGGCCAAAACTACCCAAAACAAATCATGTTTGAATGGATATGACACTTTAAGCTTGTGTAAGAACAGTAATCCTCATGCCAAGTGAGCTGGATCTGTGGATTTTGCCACTTATTTTCAGATGAGATAAATTTCTCACTCTTCTTTGCAGAGAATGTCTGTGAAGCTATTAAGTAAGGTGACCAATAGCAACTTGTTACCAGGGAGAAAGATGAATGAGAAATAGATTTGCCTTTAAAATATCTCAGTTCTTGAAAGAGCAGAATATAAAGATTCCACCTTTGAATGAGCAATCCTTTATACCCACGTTAATTTTACAGATGAAAAATAAAGCTGTTTGGCATTAAAATATCCATTTGAACATATCCCTGTCCAAGCAATCTGTTTTATAGCTGATAATTTCTGTAGAAAAGGGAGAAGAAGGGGAAAAATCTACTAGGAGTTTTTTGGAGCATGCCTGCTGTTCAGATAGTATCACATTCACAAAAGTCTAATTTGAACAAATGTTGTCTGGCTGGGCATGTGAAAAAATGCTGTCAATTGCTTCTTTTTCCACGACACACTCTCAAGGGCCATACATTAACACATTACCCTAATTACTCTCAGTCTTATTGCTGGGCCATGAGGGGTAAGTCACTCCACCATATGAAACCTTACAGATGAACATGTAATGAAATTCTTAGACTGTAATTCACAACTGAATAAGGTTAAAAGACATTGGATAGAAGTGTCCTCTGAGGCTATATATTTCAAGCAGCATGTCAAGTGTAACTACTACAATCTGGACTCCTCTGCTGGCATACATAGTCTCGTATTGACTCAAATTAACACTAAATTAGAGGCTGTCACTGGGGTGGCAATAAACAAGAACAACCAAATAACAGACTTCTTAAAATACCCTTTTTTAATTTTAATTTATTTGATGCTAGTGAATGGGAGGTAATGTCTGGTAGGTGTGCTCATCTTGGTCTGTGACCTGCGTATCTGTGTATCTAATTTATACAAAGATATGCAAAAGAAATGCTTGAATTCCACTCCTAGTTTTGGCTCTGGCCCTGGACCTGTCATGTTGGTCCAGATCTACCAGTCAGTGCAAGTGTAATTGTACTGAGCATCGCTACACTGAAATTGTAAGCAGCTGCTTGCAGGGCTGGGATTCACAAATCTCAGCTGGGTGCTGAAACTGCCGGCGCAGTGCATGGGAGTAGGCATATGCCCCAAAAACTAATCAGGAGACATGTTTCATACAACCTATGGGAGATACAGGAGAGTCCATCTGTGTAATTTGTGACTGCAGGAAACATTGTCCTTGTGTAATATCTGCTTAAGGATTTATTTTCATTAGAGTCCCAGGATTCCCTCAGGAACTGGTGTTGGGACCAGTCTTGTTCAACATCTTTGTTGGTGACATGGACAGTGGGATTGAGTGCGCCCTCAGCAAGCTTGCCAATGACACCAAGCTGTGTGGTTCAGTTGATATGTTGGAAGGAAGGAATGCCATCCAGAGGGACTTTGACATGCTTGTGAGATGGACTGATGCCAACCTGATGAATTTTAACCATGCCAAGTGCAAGGTCCTACAGCTGGGTCGGAGCAATCCCATGCACAGCTACAGGTTGGGCAGAGAGAGATTCAGATCAGCCCTGAGGAGAAGGACTTGGGAGTGGCACTGGAACTAGATGATCTTAAGGTCCTTTCCAACCTTAAGTATTCTATGATTCGTTGACTAAACAGTACCTCAGGCAGGTGGCCTGTGGGTGCCAATGCTGGGGAATCCTGAGTTTGGTTTCTATTGACAAGGAGGTTATTATCTCCTGATGCAGGACACATATGAAATTACCTCGAGGCAGAGAGCAAAGCATCCTCAACGCAGTGTCTTTACCACTTGTCTACCACAAAATAATGGCTACCTACTCAGTGAATACTTCAGCTCCTCAAAGCACTAGAGCTTCAGGACTTGTGGCTAAACTAAAGTAAGGATGCAGCAGGCACAGCTGTGAAAGTGCTTAGGGCTGAGAATGACTGAGAATTCAGGATTGCAAGAGGTGAGGCCTCCAATGCTTTTGAATATTTATTGTGAATGAGGATATAGATGTAGCTCCTGTCTAATTACATTTTAGGGTCTCTCAATGAGTTGTAGCCTGAGAAGAGTACATTTGCAGACCAAAACTGTTGGTGCAGAGGAGCCAGCAGTCACACATTTTGAGGGCCTCTCCTCTGGACTAGCGCCAGCCTGGGCCTGTGTGCAGCTAGAGAGCATCAGATGAACAGCTAGTCCTCATATTACGGGACAGATACCTGGAAACCATCGTGCGTATGTGTGTATGTGCTCTAATCCATCATCAAATTCTAGAATGTTAAGGTTGGAATGGACCTTAACATCACCTGGTTCCAACATTCCTGCCACAGGCAGGGATACATCATCCTAGATGATGTTGACCAAGGCTCTGTCCAACCTGGCCTTGAACACTGCTGGGGATGGAACATCCACAAAATGAACTCAGCTACTGTAAGTAGGGTAATTTCAAGTGTCATTCCTGGTCTGGACTGAAACACTGATGCTGACACAGCTAGAGGCAGCGTGTCCATTAGACAGTATAATCTAGGTAGGAAGTAAGATGACCACATGGCTTCATCAGTGTAAGAAGATGCTTATAGTGTCCTAGGTCCTTGATCTTTTAAACTGTATCTTTGGATTTCACACTGGAATCTGTTGGCATAACTTGCATCTTCAATGCTTCTCTGGGATGTAGTTCTTACCTTCTTCATGCTTTGGTTCACTTGATTATAAAGTGTACATACAATAGTGGTATTCTCTTATTGTCGCCAGGATCCCAGGAGCTCTCAGGGGGGATATCAAGATCATATAGAGGGATATTATTCTTATTTTCTCCCCACCACCCTCAGAAAAGTATTAAGGTTGGAGCTGTTATGCTTTTCTTAAGGTTCAATATAGGACATGAGCATACTTCCAGCACGAAAAAACTGGTGTAACCAAACATTTTTCAGCTGTGCAGTTTCTGTTGTGGCAGATTGCCAGCAAGTGATCACATTGGGTTGGCATGGAATTACTGGCTCTGGCCTTTTCTCAGACCCAAATGCATGCTGGGAATTCTATATCTTCACTGAGAACTCAGCAATTAGGAGGGTATATCGCGCTTCACTTCAAGAGCTCAAAAAAAGGATGAAGCAACACTGCCAGTACTTCTTCTGTCACAGATTTCCTCTTCTGCATTGCAAACCAAAGGTTTAAATCTAATTCCTGAACAGCTAAACCAGAAAAATCTCAAAGCAGCAATTTAGGAAGGTAGGAGACTGGGAACCTGAGTGGTTTTTGTTACTGCAGAGGGCACTGAAGTCAGTAGCTTATTGTTTACTGGAGAACTTGAGGAATAAAGAATTCAGCTATGCACAGACATAGGTGGTATAGTATCTCCATCTGTTTGGAGATGCTGAACGTATGGCTCAAGTAGCAGCCACTTCATAGATTGCTACCTATGAACTGTCTGGGTGGAAGCACACACCTGAGCTGTGAAGGTAAGTTCTTGAAGACAAATACATCCCATAACAGCAACAGCTGTCATTTCAGTAAGTGTGTCCAAACAGTCTGCATTAGGACCTGTCACTATTTATTCCTAACATTCTGAAATCATGTATGCAGCAGTCTGTCCATCACACATTAAATAAACATAGTTAGGGTAGAGTTACAGGACTCCTCTAAAGCAGTGAATTAAAATAAGTACAAGGGTTGATGAAGACACAAAGGAATTATTCCATTTTCAGAATTTAAGTTGGCATTTCTTTAAAGTAGACCATGCCCTCCTTTACAATTAAAGCATTTGTTTAATTAAAGTATTTTACAGTTGCCCTTCTTAATTTCCCCTCAGTTGCCCTAACTCAGAATCCAGGAGGTAATTGCCCTGTTCATAGGAGGAAGATGCAGCTGCAGGTACTTTATCCTATGAACACAAGTGCAGTAACCTCCTCCCCTCATGTTCCTTTTGGCTCTGATACAGTAAAAGACTTGGCACAAGGACTATGTGTTTTGATGTGGTGGATGTCAATATATTTCTCAGAAGCTGACATGTGCACTGTTCTGTGGATTATTGCTCATGAGTTGCTGCAAAACTCTGTTGGTCCACACTCTGAACAAATAATTCCTTTTATTTGGCAGACTTTAAAAAACAGAGGGAGAAATAGAAGGAAATAGAGGCCATCAGACTGTTCTCAATTAAGAACATCCAGAATGGTAACGAAAAATGTTATTGCTGTGTTACACAACCATTGCAATTGCTTACCATCAAAGGTCAAAAGCATTATCCACATGTTGGCAACGTTTATATATAGGCTCTCTATGAAGCTTTATCTAAAGTGGAGTGGATAAAACACTTTGAGTCAGGAAGACCAATTAGAACCAGTAGGATCTTTCAATTTAATAGCTGCATTAGGCAAGAGGCATGAATGTTGGTACACACAGACATAGAAAAATAGTTTCACTGCTTATGGAGTCTGAAATAGAATAAAATTTCAACTTGACTCACAGTAGGCCACAGTACAGCTGGCCTTAGTGGGGCTATGTAAGAGAGGGAACATAGAAATTTGCCAGAAAATAGAAAATTGCCAGTAGAGCCATGTGACAAGTAATGCAACTCTTGCCATTGTTAATGTGTGGAGGCACACTCTTTGTATCTGCAGGGATAAAAAAGTGATCCCAAAAGTGTCTGGGAGCTTAGTCCCCATACAGAAAAGGCAGCCATCAGTGGAATCCAGAGAGCATTCTCCTAGAAGCTTAGGATTCAGGCATTTCTAACATGCCACTTGTGACATTTGTCATTGCATACTGGTTAAAAATGTTTGCCAAATGCTCAAAAAGTAGGAAATGGTAGAATTAAGTGTGCTTTCAGCTTTTGAATTTGTTCCACTCTGTCCTTGCTTAGCATGCATTAATTACACATAGTCTTTTTTATCAGCACATATAATGGTCTAGGTTTGAACTGGCTGTTGTCTAGTGGGGAAAAACTAACAGGTAAAAGCTGGTCACTGGGATTCATTGCACTTGAATTTAGATAGTTCAAGTTTCTTCTGACTGTGTCCAGACTGATTTGTTGTAATGGGAGCTGAGGCACCAGCCCTTCAGGAAATCGGACGCCAGTAGCTCCTTATTCAGAGCAGGCAGGAGGTGAATGGCTCTGTTCTGTCTGTGCTAGGAAGACCATCCGCTGTCTTTACTGGGCTGTCAGGTGGAAAGCAAAGATCAGCTCTTGTCTCTTTAAAAGCATCATAGTCTTGCAGTTTCTTCATAATGGTGCAGAAAAGTAATCTGACTTTATGCTCATAAATATTTCAGTTCTCAGTTCTCCTTATGGTTTTTGGTAAAAAATACTGTGATGAAGATACACAGTCATTCCAGGTTCTGCATTTTCTCTGCCACTTTTAAATGCTGAGAATGGGAGGAAGAAGCTACTTGGAGAGTCATGCTTGGGAGCACTGGAGATTTTTGGCATTATGGAGAACAGGAAATATACCCTAAGTATAAAGGTAAACTTTGAACGAATATTCAAATACTTTGAGTAAGATACTTTAAAAAAAAACAGTAAACTGGTTCAGAAATAATTGTTCCTCCATATTTTCAAGTTTGGGGGAGACTTACAGGTTCCTCCTTTCAGCTCATTTGCTGGGTAGGAGGCAAATTCCTGAGTAAGGCATGGCTGAGATCCCATGCATGAGGAAATTAGACTCATGCTAGTACTGGTCACTTTGAATTTTTCAGGTTTTTCCCTTGGTTCCTCTAATTCCAGTAACATGGCTTGGATCAGTATTTTTACTGAACAGAAATTAAGAGATGATATTAGAATGCAGACATTGACTTGAAGCCAGCAGTTGATTTGATTCAATTTACTTAAACATTCTTCTTTTAGACATGTAATTGCAAATAGAATTTTAAAATAATCCTAATCATGCTGGGAGCATAGTGATTACCTTTTCATTACCAGAGAGGAAGCACAGTGGGTTATCAGGTGTGACACCTTTCAAGCTGATTCATGAAGCAGGTGTTTTCTAACCTATTTGTATACATGCCAGCATCTCCCTTAGGGTCTTCGCTTTAATTTACTCATGAACACCAGGTATGTCTCCGCTGTTGTCTCCTTTTCCATCCTTTGCTGTCTCCCTCCACCTCCAAAACCAAAGCGGTTAGTCCCCACAGCAACACTTTGTAGTCTGACTGTTATGTTTCACACCTTCTAAGGTCTGTGTGGGATTGGAAGCTACATCTGTGCTGGACTGCATATTCATTGCCAGTCTGTGTGCTGCTAGTGTACTATCACATCATCTCAGTTTTACCTCTTTCCACTGTGTTCCCCTAAAGACAGGTAACCTTATAAGTGAAACACAAGTTAGAGGTAAACAAACGCAAACTGTTTTGAGCAATGATGTGATCTCTAAATAATCTTAATAGAATCTTACAGACAGTACAGTCAGGTGCTAAATGGTTTTGAGAGCTAATGATCAGTTTGCAGAACTGTACGTGAAACTTCAAAATTTACTTCAGCTCAGGATAGCTTTACTGTATTTTTAATTCTACTTCCTATATATTCCATTTAACCCCTCACTTTGATGGATGGTATTTTTTGCTATTAAGAATATTTTCTGGTTTTCACTATATTCCTTTTCTATTCACTTTTACCTTGTACTTTCATTTAATCTCTTTTAACTCTTTCCTGCCCAGATGGCCTAATCAGAGCTTTTTGTGTTATTAAGACTACCTCACATTTATAGTATGTTGTTTTTCTCACATTAATATAGGAGAGCAAGTTCCCCTTCTCTTCAACTTTCTCTCTCTTTCTCAGGTTCCTGAGTCACCAGGGTGGTGCCATAGTCTTGTAGCAAAACTGTGTTCATTTGTTCTCTGTTTTGATGCAACTGTAAAATTAAAACAGACAGGACACAGCCAATTGTCCCTATTTATTATTTTTCAGCTGTTGGTTATAGACTGACTTTAAATGTAGATAATAGAGTGCAGCCTAGAGCCAGTGTTTCTATGTATTATGATATGATAATGCAACAGAAGGGGCATGAAACTCTCATAAAGGCTCTTAATTTAAATTTGTTTTGAATTGGCAAAACATACTCAAACCCGACATACTCAATTTAACTCATTTAAACAATGTCAGCATTTAATTGGAATGTGAGGGTAGAGTGATAGTCCAGATTTCCATGAAATTTTACTAATTTAGGTGCAGGAACTGGGTACATAAAATAAAGTAATAAATTTAAAATATACCCTTATGCATATTAGCATAATTAAAATGCTGAACTTTAAAATGCAATTATCAAGTAATAACATGCATCTGTAATGCTAAAATTTCCTTAAAGCACATTAAGGACATGCAACACTCAGCAGATTCCTAACTACTACTTAATTACCCTTGCCACTTAGTGCTGTACAGATGCAGAGTACTGAGAAGATATACATTTGCCTAACCAAAAGAAGCATTAAGAGACTTTTTTCTGTAGTTCTAGTACAGATAGCCTTTCAAAATCTACTGTATACCTTGCTCAATGAGCAGCCAATGAAATCATCTGTAAATATCCATTTTAAAACTGCCATATGCATACTTCAATTGTAGTTGATGTTTTCAGAATGCTCTAGTCCCTTTCGTGTAAACGTAGAGCTTGAAGTTTATTAGTGGTTGACTCCTTTTATGTAAAGCAGTTACATGTTTAAGTCATGATTTTTCATTTTCCTCTCTGACTTCAGTAAAGCAAATGGCAATTTGATTCTTTGCTTATATAACCCTTAGGTAGCAATAGCTACCTAAGCTAAGCACAGTTTAATCTGTCTTTCTGGTCTGAGCTACTTTCCATTGTCAAATACGTGTTTCATACTGAGCAGCTGCGCTGCGCTACTCTAGAGGTATGTGTGTGGTGAAACAATTGTCTCAAGGCAAAAAAATTGAAGTATTTCATGCAGTGCTGTCCCTCTTGGGCCTCAACATTTTATAGACTGCCTGTGGATAACTTGCTTGATTGTGCCTAATCTTGTCACCTGGTCAGGAGAGTTGGGATGTATAGGTCACAAACATTGCACAGGGAGCATCCTGGTTGAATTCAGGTATGAGCTTTAAAGGGCCTCTGGTGATGCTAGCTGAGTCTTGTCTTGGGGAAATGGTTTTACCAATTTTTCCTGGGCTCAGCAGTAGCAGTCATTTTTTTCCTTCTTAGTAGCTGGTGCAGTGCTGTGTTTTTGACTTTCAGCCTGATAATACTGATGTTTTTAGTTGCTGCTTAGTAATGTTTACTCTGACAAAGGACTTTCTGAGTCTCATGCTTTGTGAGGGAGGAGGGGAAGGTGGAATGAAGTATGGACAGGATATCTGACTCAAAATAACCAAAGAGGTATTCCACAGCACAGCACATTATACCCAGTGTACAAACTGGGGGCAGTTACCCAGAAAGGTTAGATCACTGCTTGGGTTGGGGTGGGTATCTGTTGACAGGAGGTGAGCAATTGTGTTCTCCTCCCTAGATGTTTCCCTTATCATTATTACTATTGGTGGCAGCAGCAGTGGTTTGTGTTATACCTTAGTTACTGGACTGTTCTTATCT
>JASSUY010026570.1:7745-63974 GCA_032466535.1 Forpus xanthops | reverse complement strand
GCTAAAAATCCAAAACACAGTGCTACACCAGCTACTGCTTAAAGAAAAATGACTGCTGCTGCTGAACCCATGACAGGGTCTTTCTTCCCCCTTCCTCCCCCCAGCAATATATTCCAGGGTTCCTGGTTTAGCTTTTGTAGAAGCATAGAACTCATATTCCATAGTAGAATAAGACAGATTTGGGGCAGTTAAGTGAAATCTTTACTTCCAATACTGCTATGGTTATCAATGTTATCTTTATCCTCAGTGAACCTCGGGGGAAACATTATAGTTTTCTGGATGTACATACATCTACTTGCTTAAAGCAAGGGAGCATTCATTACTTTGCCCAACAATGTTCTTGGGATTTAGCCCACATGACATGAGGGATGAATATCTTTTGTTCCATTTTACATTTTCCTTTGGGATAAGTAGTAGAGTTAGTTTTTTGAATAAAAATTGTGAAAGAATAGTATCTTCTGGAATTGGCCGTTGAATGGTTAATCTAAAGTCAAGGCTTTAGGGAAGTTATAATGTTATTTTAAATTCTGTATTTGTACAGTCTTTCAAATTTATTTTTTTAATGTAGTACAGAGCCAGATCTATATTTCCTTCATATTTCTTTTCCTGTGACTGGAACTATTTGTTGCATAGCTGAATTGTAGGGATGTGACCCTCTGTCCTAGTCTTCCATGCTGAATGCAAGGTCTTAGGCTCATGCCTTCCTGACCATGTCCTGAATGTTGAGCCTCAAAGGCACTCTGTGTGCTGTCTGGGTTGCAGACTCACTAGAGCTTTTGCACAACATCTGCAAAGCTCCTCATGTGCTGAAAACAGGATATTAAACCAGCTTACATTTTATTTACCTTCTTTGTCAACTGTCATCATTTTACTCTGTGTAAATCAGGTCCTCTCCTGCCGCAGCCATTTAAGAGTGACATTCGTCTCACTTCACTTTAGACATTTAATAGTTCAGTGTCTAAGTTCAAACTAGTCACCCTCACCTCCTTTTCAGGTCTAGGCAGGGAAACTGGGGCAGAGAGAGGTCATCTGACCTTGCCGAGATGCCTATCTGAGAATGGGATAAGTTGTCCCATGGGGGGTTCTTCTTTTCCTTTACAGGCTATTGGGGAACCATAGGCTAACTGAGATTTCTCTCTCTTACAATCTAGATGTCTGGGTTCCTTAAGGGAATCATACTCTACATTCTGTGGCTACCTTTATAGTTAACCCAAGCTAAAAGCTGATGAAATAGCACTAGGGATGAAGTTGTCTTTGAACAGCCTTTGGGCAGGTGGTACAGAGGCAGGTACACAGAGGGTCTTGAGTGGCAGATATCTTTGACGTTATTTACATATCTCCTGCCATCTGAAGATGCTGAGATAAGAGGTGTTGCTTACTCAGGATGGTTTTATCTGCCAGTCAGCATTGTATTTGTCTAAACTATAAATAAATAAGTTAAAGTTTCATCCATGTTTCTGCATACTATGGACACTGGAAAAAGCATGTTTGTTTAGATAGAAAGTAACATGGAACTGAGTCTCATTAGCCATATCATGGTACCTCTTCATGATCTCTGAAGAAGTTCTCAGATGGGTTAAGTGAGGGAATAGGATACAATAATATAGCATATGTAACAATATAACAATATTAATATATAACAGTATAACAATGCAACAATAATAATAACAATAGGTTGAATTCCTGGCTGCAGTCTTGTGTTTTTTTTTCTGTGGGACCTGACGAGTTTACACTTCCCTGAGTCACTCTTCTGTTCTAACAGTATGTGAATAAATTGCAACATATAAACAGGTTTTCAAGAAAAGTCCATAAATTATAAAGGGACTGGATAAATAACTTAAATATCAGAAAAAAGGACCTGATGAGACTGTTCATATGCAGAGGAATTTTTCACAAGGGCAGGATCACGAGATCTCTAGAGCTGCTTTGCATGCTCAAACTTTGGTTTCATTCTCCTGGCTACAGGACAGAGATACAAAGGATAAGGTGGTGCAAGAAAGAGCGAAGACACAAATAAAAGCCTGTGTAAGAAAGAAATAGTAGAATGTAAGGGATGAGAAAGAAAATTTGGGGGAAAAGATTCAAGGGCATCTACTCTTCAGGAAGGTGTTAAAGAACAGAGGTGATTAGTTAAGATGCAAAATGAAAAGGAGAAACATTTCAAGTGCAGAGATAGGAATCAAAGGCATAAGTACGACAATATAAAAGATTGAAGAAGCATCATCAGACTTACTAGAAATGAATGATAATCTTGCAACTACATAGAAAACTACATGGATGGTTCAATATAGAAGGGAGTGGGGCTACTCTCTTCTTAGGTCGTTATTGCAGTTTTGAAAGATTTGAAAATGTTGAAATATTAGAGAAGCAATTTTTCTGAGATGTAGTGCTTTGAGATGTAAGCCTGAGAGAACAAAGGCTGTTTCTGCAAGTGTTGAGTCATTTTTTTCTGGGTGTAATTACTCACTAGATTTTGTGTAGAGTCTGGTTGCACTTGGGTAACTTAGAGAGTCAAATAAGACCAAGATGAGGAGATGCAGAGAAGACTTCCCATGTATTTCTGTTTAGTGGCTGTTTTTAGTATTCAGGAACAGCTTTTCTTTCAGGTGCAAGCTTTTTCTTTTGTCAGGGCACTTAAAATATCTCACTACTGTGGAGTCCTTGGTGTTTGGTGATGCATAATCTCACTGAAGTGACTGCTAATGCTGAAACCAGGACAAGTCTTTAAGTCTGGTGGGGCACTTAACAGCTCTCTCTTCTAGTTGCCAGGTTTCCTGAATTTCATAAGAAATGCATGTCTTTGAGATCTTTCTCTTTTGGGTGAATTACTCTTTAGTGTTCATCAACTATAATGATTAAGATGTCTATAGACTATAATGGGAACTAAAGATATGTAGCTTCTAGATATAGTGCATACACATTAGATGCATAAAAATGTACCTTAGTCTTGAACAGACTTCCATCTTGTATGATAGCTTTGCTTCACACATTTTTCAGTGAGAAACCCTTGTGAGTATTCAAGTAACACATTTCTGGTGGCACTACTGGAAAATCATGCCTTAGATCGTGCCTTCTTACTTTGTGAGCTCTGAAGCACATAAATTCACAGTAGTTAAAATCAGCAGCCAAAATACTCACCTGCCACTTAAAATACAAAGAAAAAAAGGTGAATTTGATGCAAAATTTAAGTGAAAATTAACATGGTTTAATTTCCTTTCAAAACACTCAGATTATGGCCAGTTTCATGTCATGCATAAGCTATAGATATGTTACAAGATCTTTGGAGTGTATAACAATAGAAACTGTTCTTTCTCAGGTCAGGTTTATGGCATTGCAAATACCCCTAAATGAATGTAGAGGTGGTTTGGTAGAATGAGTAATAAGAGATGTAACATTTTCTTCAGAGAAAAGAAAACAAAAAGTATCACAGTGGCTAAAATTTCCAGAAATGCTCTTCACTTCTGGATATGCAGCTTGAGAAACTATGGATTCATTTGAGTAGGTGGCTTTGCTTCTTAGAATTATAGAATCATAGAACAGTTAGGGTCGGAAAGGACCTCAAGATCATCTAGTTCCAACCCCCTGCCACGGGCAGGGGCACCTCTCACTAAATCATGTCACCCAAGGCTTTGTCCAACCCAGCCTTAAACACCGCCAGGGATGGAGCATTCACAACTTCCCTGGGCAACCAATTCCAGTACCTCACCACCCTCACAGTAAAGAATTTCTTCCTCATATCCAATCTAAACTTCCCCTCTTTAAGTTTGAACCTGTTTCCCCTTGTCCTATCACTACTGTCCCTAATGAAGCATCCCTCCCCAGCATCCCTACTGCCACCTTCACATACTGGAAGGTTGCTATGAGGTCTCCACGCAGCTTTCTCTTCTCCAGGCTGAACAGCTCCAACTTTCTCATCCTGTCTTTATAGAGGAGGCGTTCCAGTCCCCTGAACATCCTCGTGGCCCTTCTCTGGACTT
This sequence comes from Forpus xanthops, assembly GCA_032466535.1. Lineage (NCBI taxonomy): Eukaryota > Metazoa > Chordata > Aves > Psittaciformes > Psittacidae > Forpus > Forpus xanthops. The sequence goes on along the minus strand of JASSUY010026570.1, from coordinate 59,997 downwards.
GTTCCAACAGTTCCATGTCCTTTTTATATTGAGGACACCAGAACTGCACACAATACTCCAAGTGAGGTCTCACAAGAGTAGAGTAGAGGGGCAGGATCACCTCCCTCGACCTGCTTGTCACGTTCCTTTTGATACAGCCCAGGATGCGGTTGGCTTTCTGGTACTGCAAGTGCACACTGCCAGCTCATATTCAGTTTCCCATCAACCAGCACCCCCAAGTCCTTCTCCACAGGGCTGCTCTATGTCTCTTCTCTTCAAACTGTAGCTTTGCATGGGGTTGCTCTGTACCAGGTGTTGTTCCTTGCACTTGTCATGGTTAAACTTCATCAGGTTGGCAACAGCCCACCTCACAAGCATGTCAAGGTCCCTCTGGATGGCATTCCTTCCCTCCAGCATATCAACCGAACCACACATTTTGGTGTCATCACCAAACTTGCTGAGGCCACACTCAATACTACTCTCCATGTCACCCACAAAGATGTTGAACAACACTGGTCCCAACACCAATCCTTGAGGGACACTACTTGTTACGGGTCTCCAGCTGGACATTGAGCCATTGAGCACAGCTCTTTGCGTGTGGCCATCCAGCCAGTTTCTTATTCACTGAGTGGTCCACCTACCAAATTGATATCTGTCCATTTTAGAGACAAGGATGTCATGTGGCACATGTCAAACGCTTTGCACAAGTCCAGGTAGATGACATCAACTGCTCTACCCCTGTCCATCAGTTCCATAGCCCCATCATAGAAGGCCACTAGATTGGTCAGGCAGGATTTCCCCCTAGCGAAGCCATGATGGCTGTGATCAACCTTCCCCTTCCCTTTCCTTTTCCTTTCCCTTTTTCCTTTCCCTCTCCCTTTATTTCCCTTTCCTTTTCTTTCCTTTATTGTTTTCGCCCTTTTTTGTCCAAAATTCCAAAGACTAAATATTTCTCTGGCTTGATACTAATCTCTGCTTGAGTACAGTAGAAGGAGCTGAGAAACAATACTGTAATTGAGAAAAAATGTGAACCCACTGCGTACTTACTGCTCAGGAATTCTCTATTACTTGGGCGAGTTGTGTTCAGTGATTTCTTTGCTTGTAGCTTTGAGTATTCGTTTTCTTTATTCCCACTCTTGAAAAAATAACACGAGTGTATTAAAGCCTAAAATGCTTTGGCATCTGTGTGATCTATTTCTTTGCCATCCTTTGACAGTATGCTCTAAAGTTTTCTGGATATAAATTCAGAATACAAGGTAGTAGATATACTGTTTTCCTGTACTTGCAGTGTAAAGCTTATGTATCTTAACTAGGAAATTTAACACAGTCTGAAGTGTGGTAGCCTGACCTGGTGGTTTAGAAGCATGGACAGGGCAGCGTGGTCAACGTTTGTACCACCAGGGCATTGATACTGCTCATGTGCTCAAATTCACCTCCTGAGAAGTCCTTTGATAGTTGTTGCAAAGCAGTTCTGGGCAGCAGTGCAGACACACAGTACTACTCATTTCTCAGGAGACAGTAAAACTCCATAGTAAATATAAAGTCATTCAGCTTTCTATTTTGTAAACCAGTATAATGCTGTTATTGTCAGCAATGACTGACAATTGCTCCTTTATTTAAGCACAATAGCCATAGGGAAGCTGCAGGAACTTCTCAAGAGTAAGGCACTAAGGAGCGGACAGTGCATCCTGTTTTCCCAATGGCTAATAGAAAAACAACTGTCTTTTTACAATTTTGCTTCATGGTGTGTCATGCAGCAGGGTGCAGCTGCAATGCTGCCAGGCCAGCAATGGGCAGCGACACGGTGACGCCAGATGTGGGATCTGTCCATCCGTTGTCTGTCTGTCTAGGTGTTCCCTGCCTGGCATTCCTAAAATGGAGCATTACTGAGGAGCAGAGGCTGGTGCATCTATACTAGTTCTGCATGCTAAAGGATGCTCCCAGCTTTGTAAAATTACATGATTGTGATGGAGGGAAGTAATCATTATAAAAGTTACATATGTGCTACTCTTCTACTCACAATTTTCTTTCACCTGCTCACTAAGTAATCTCCATGTTATCACCTACCTGCTATTCCTTTTCTCCACACTGACTTCTCTGAACATGATAGATTTCTCCTTTTCCTATACTACAGTAGAGGCAATTTTCTTAGCCTTACCTTGCCTTGTGTGCTTCAGCACTTTGCCTTTCTCTTTCTCTGTGCTTACTCTTTCTGTCTTACATAGGATCTCAAATGGCAGTCGGAATCTTTGTGTGGGTGTGTAAACTGAGCCAGCTTTGATTATAGTGGCTACTTGTACATGTTTTATCCATAGACAATTCAGTTCAGGGGTTTAATCAGCGAGCTGAATCCTTTTCTTTGTGATGCCAATAAATGTGTGTTCACTTCAATTGCTTTCATATGGTATGTTGGTAACTTTACTTCAAGACATCATCTAATCTAGATTCAAAGACTCATCTCCACACTGGAAAGGTGTATTCGGGTGCTCAGTAGTACAGGGAGGTGTGTTGTTCAGAGTGTCCTTGGGTCAGTGCTTCCATTTATAACTCCTGAGTTTCCTCAACATGTTTTTCCAGCAACTAGTTGTTCTTTCTGTCTTTTTCACATGTTGCACTGAAAAGAGCAAACAAAAGTGAGCTCCAGGTAAATTGAATCTGAAGAGAGATGAGTTGAAACCCATTTCAGACTACAGGGTATTGCTAGTTGGCTTTGTGCTTCCATAAATCGAGTAGAATCCCATTTTAGTTTGTCTGGCAAATAATAAATTTTTGATATAAAGATTTGAGAACCTGAAAGTGCTGATGACAGTGTCTGCAATGTGGATGAACTCTTCAGCTGCCATGATAACAATATGTTTGCTGCATAGGTAATAGACTTCTTGTGCCAGAATGGTGAGGTTGAACATCCATGGAAATATTGAATAGAACAGACACAACCACAGTTGCTTTCATTATGCATAGCCAAAAATGGCTAAACAACAGAGTTGTGGAGGTAACAAAAGCTTTTAGTGAAGCAAAGGGAGTTGCCGGTTTTTATTCAGTATGGCAGAGCTGAGCAAATAGCTGTTGCTTCAGACTTCTATCATGACTTACCCTAACTTTATTTTGATTTATTAATTTTATTCTTTTAGCACATAGGAGCTGCATTGTGGGCAAGTACTACTGTGTGTGAGAGGCTTTTTAAAGCAATTTTTGTTGATGTCCTGAGCAAAACCACTTGTCTGCGTGTCTGGTGTGTATATTGATCTTACAGACTGTCTCCTGCCAGGTGGGTAATAAATACTCAGCTGTGACATTTCTGAAAGTCTAGCCGCCAAATCAGTCCCAGAACAATCTCTGGTGTAATGATGGGGAAAGGATCAGAGAGCAAACAAGGGCCATTTACCCTTTAAAAACACTTAAATAATTTATTTTGCATGCAAAAAGGCCATTAAGAAGGGAGCCTTCCACTTGCCACTGTTTACAGTACAAGCACTGGAGTTCTGCAGTCAGCAGATGGAGTCTCTATCCCAAACTATTACTACCAGTTTGTTAATTTTCATTAGTGATGCACCTATATCCACTGCGCTTCCAGTCTGTTTTCTACTTTTCTACTGTTACTGCTTTAGTGGGAGGTGTTATCTTGCAGTGAAAGGAGAAGCAGCTTCTTCTTCTACTTATCATCTGTTTACAGGGTTTTGATTTAAAGTTTAAACCTTTTTCTCCAGCCACCTCAGCTAAAACAAGACCATCAATTTCCCAAAGCTTGTGAAAGACTTAGAGAAATGAATTTGAGGCATTCGCTTTCCTGACAAGCTGCCAGAGCAGAACTTGCTCTCATGCTGGTGTTTTTTCTGCTCTTTATGTCATGTGCAAAACACGAGGATTTGTGCTGTGCTAATCCCTCTAATGAGAGCTTCTCCCAACCTCTATATAAACCCTGCTCAAAGCTGTGGCTGCTGGACTGGCACCACAGAGCCTAAGCATCCATCTTTTGAACTGCATTCAAGACGATTTGAGACCAGGATTAAACATACACCCAACACCAGCATCCTCAGCAGTGAGAGGGATTATCCCAGTTGGCTGGGGCATGGAGCCACGTCAAGGACAGATTGTCCCACAGTGGCAATTGCCCTGTTCCACTCCCTCAGGTCCAGCAGAGAGGCAGAGCCTGCACCCAGCCATAATGGGCACCCTGAGGTGGCTCTTCTGGGCTGGGCTGGGCTACTTGGGTTGCTGCTGTCTCCCCAGGGTGCAGGCACAGTTCCCCCGTGCTTGCATGACAGTGGATGCCCTTCGCTTGAAGCGCTGCTGCCCAGCCTTGGGGACAGAGCCAGGCAACATCTGTGGGTCCCTGCAGGGCAGGGGATGGTGTCAGGATGTGCAGGCAGACACTCGGCCCTGGAGTGGCCCCTACACCCTTCGAAATGTAGATGATCGGGAGCAGTGGCCCCTCAAGTTCTTCAACCAGAGCTGTCGGTGCACAGGTGAGAGGGGTGCTGGGGTGAGGGGATGGGGATGGGTGGGTTAACTAAAGCTCTGTTGTGGAGCTTTGGGTGCTCCAAAGACCAGGAACATCACTGGTGGTGTAAGGCAACAAGAAGACTTTAAATATTATCAGTTTCCTAAAATACTGTCGTGTTCATAATACTGTTTTTCAGAGCAATAGTATAAAAAGTGTTTTCTTTCATGCAAACGTCTGAGTTTTCCTCTTTGCCTCTGGAGTTGTCCCTATAGCCATCCATCACCTTTCTCCACAGGGTTTTGGATGTTTCAGTACTGCATTCAAACCTCTGTCACTATTAATCATGGTGTGGTGGATCACTTGTGATCTAATCAGACCTGATCATCATTGATCAGAGATATATTTCTTTTGGCATAAAACTTGGCAGCACTGTTCCCAAGCTGAAAATCCAAAACACAGCGCTACACCATCTACTGTTTAAAGGGGAAAAATGACTGCTGCTGCTGAACCCATGACAATGATATATCCCTGTGTACTGAAAATGTATGAATATCTGGCCATGGTGTTTCTCAGAGTTGTTAACTAAGTCTGCAGCTCACTCTGTTTGTACAATCAGCAAAGAGGCCTTCCATCCTTTTCCTCTCCACCTCCAGCTACTCCTTCCCACCCATGACTTTGCTTGGGCTTCTGTCTTCATATGCTGGAGGTGAAACAATTAGGGATGAGTTCCACTTGAAGACTAACCTAACCAAAAGGACCAGCTTGTAATAAGGAGAGGGGAATAGGAAGGTGACCTCAGGGCAGGATAAGATGACACAACCCTTTCTCAGCAGCATCCCTGGTTGAACAAGAGTTAAAATGAACAGTAACTGCAACTTCAGCCCAGACTGCTTTGCAGGGCTGGTAGGAAATGGTACCAGGAGTTAGGCAAGAGGCTCATCTCAAGCAGTGAAGTCACTTGCTAGACAAATGCAGCTTAGGATTTCTTGTTGGGAATATGAAATTGTATGTATTTTCTAACATGGGAAGAATAGCCTTCTTTCCTTTAACCTGATTCTTGGGACTAGCTGAACTGATTTGTCTAAAATATATCTTGGCTTTCACTGCCAAAAAAGCCCAGATCAATCTGAGAAGGAAGCACTGCAGAAAATTTGAGCCAATGAGGTTAAGTTTTGCAGCACTATTATCAAGTGAAAGCAGAGAGGTAGGGGCAGATGACTTACATCAATACATGGTGTTCCTGAAGCTCTTCAAAATTAGACTTCACAGTATAACTGTGTTTTATGTTGTCCTTTGACTACATTTCAAACTCTTGTGAGGAGAAACATAAACTCCAAAACTAAAGACAGATGTCACATACAGGCATAGACTGTGAGCCAGAAGAGCACTGAAACATATGGGCATATAACAGTCCAAGTGATTAGGGCATCAAAACCTAGTAAGCAGTGTAGACAGACATGGTCTGCATAGGCAGACATTAATTTGCTTGTCCAGGTAAAGGTTAGTTCTGGTATTTGATATCTGCATGGCTGGATCCCAAGGTATGTGACCAGAATGTATTATCCTTTTGTTCAGCCTTCTACTGAGCTGTCTGCTCTCCTTGGCTCTTTAAGTCCAGCTTCTACCACTGTGTTTTTATTTCACTTGTATACTTCAGTCCTTATTTATCTAAATATACCAGAGATATTGTGGATGGCACTCTTAAGGATGATTTGCAGAAAGGTTTCCTGGACTCTACCCTTCTTGATGCTGCGAGCAAAGGCATCCCTGGGTGAACACTAAGAAGTTCACAACTGCACAGGGTTTGAATGAGATCTGATGCTTTTGCAATGGTGGTGATTGTGTCTCTGTGTCTATTAGTATTCTGTGGCACTCCTTGTACTCTGTTTTATACACTGCTTAGCTGCCTGCACACCAGAGTTTTAAATGGTGTGACATGTGGCCTTTATTAGGCATCTAGGCCTTTGATGCCTGCAGTAGGTAACATAAATTAAATATCCACATTCAAATGGACATGGAACAGTGCACATGTCTACTATTAAGGTATCTTATTTCCCAAATGAATGTTACGTGCAAACTGCATATTTGAAATGGTTCCTGGCTTGTGCAAACTCCAACCCATGCCAGGGCTCCTTCTGGCTTTTTAGCATTATAAACGATTGCATTCCAATGCCATCTTAGCACTGTTTAATTTATAGTTTAGACATGGTGTAAATGATAAGCTGTAGGAACTCCAACTGCTATGTAGCTAATTGTATTTTCTTAGACACTGCCATTTAAATATGCCACATAGCTGACGGTGGTGTGTTAGGAAACCTGGAGGAGTTGTGAGGATAGGAGGCCAGGATTTTCTGAAAGGGGGATTCTGGAGTTCTTGCAATAAATTAATCTGCTGAAAACTTATTACCTAAGGATAAAAGGAACCCTAAAAATCCGGCTTTTTATTGTTGCTGCTCACTGAGGAAAAGTGTCTTAATAGCACATATATCCAGGTCTGGGTGCTGAATATGTCGGGGGGGGGGGGGGAAAGAAAAAGAAAAGAATATTCCAAATGCCAACAGATATTGATGAGTATTTATTGTAGGATCAGATTATTTTTATATTTGGTCTCAAATTAATGAAAACACCCACATTTTCATTTCTAGGCTTTAACAGATAATATGCACTAGTCTTTCTTTAGCTGGGGACAAACATAACAGCATGACTAGTACAACATAAAGAGTCAGCTTTAATTCCCACTTTTTGTACAAACAGCCGTATCCAAAATGATAATTGTCTGTTGTCAGGATGCTGCTTGTTGCATGCTTCACTGTGTTGGTGGCAGCAAAGATATAATCTCTAGAAAAAAGGATGTGGTTATGGCATGGATGTAGCCAGGAGATAGAAAACAGGTTTTAGCTCCTAGTTTCAAATTTGAATCCATTGTATGTGTTCTACAATTGATTTGGGTTCACACAGTATTAATTGTATTTATATAAATTCTTAAAGTGCAATGACCTGATGACAGTTCCTGGCAGTGCGCAGTACTGTATGAAGGGCAATTTGTTTCTCAACAAGGTGTGTTGAAATAGACTAAATGTTGGATGTGCTTGTCTAACCCTGAACATTGATACCTGTAGGTCAATATACAACAAAGCAGTATTTTGGTGGGATAGTTAAATTCAGTTTAGAAGAATACTGTTTTAGAAGATTCAGGAACTAATTGCTATTTTGAGTTCTAAAGGAAAAAACTGCACTAATGGGATACAGATCAGCTATTGCATTTTAAAAACTCAGTACAGAAGGTTAGTGTGAAAAAATCACTGCAGTCAGTCATGTGGTTGCTAGTAGAGATTGTGACTGATCAACAATGATATAGTTTGAATCCACTGAGGAGTTAAACATAATTCATTTTTTTTTCCCAGCCACGTATTAAGGTTAACGTGTGTACATGTGCTGAACATGACTCTATATTTTTTTCCATGGAAGTTTTTAGATAAAAAAATATTTCAATCTTTTCACATTCCTGTGCAATATATAATCTAGTTGGGGACAGAAAGTTTAAATTATTTTGTTTAGCTGTAAACAAATTGCCACTTAAGCCAGGCAGCTGATATGATGGCTCTCCCATTAGGTAAAACAAGTTTTCAAAGCAGTCACACAATCCACTTCATTTACTTATTGTAGAGCGATGTGGCTGCAGGATAACAGTAAATTATAACCATACATTGATGACCCTGCTAGGTACAGTTCTTCCACATTGAATAGACTAACAGTATGTCCAGATGAAGAGCTAGAAGAGAAGAGCTATTTGTCTTGCATGGTAGCAATCTTGATTCTATGTTAGGGATACTACAGAATGCAGTATAATTCTACATGCAGAAGAATGGAGTATAGTCTTTCAAATCTAATGTAACTCCTGTTTTAATGAAATGGCTAAAGAAGTCTGAAAATTGTCCTTTCTCCCCATCTGACAAATGATGTGTATTAAGCTGATCTTTGTGAATTGAAGAGGCATGGCAGCTGCTCCAATTTCATCTTGGTACGAAAAAACAAGGCAGATGATGATGAGTGTTGGATGGGTTCCTTTTTACTGAAGAAGAGACACCAAATTGATGGATTTATTAATTTGTGTTACATTCAGTATCTGAAGGCCAATCGCATGCTATGACTGCTCAGAGGTAGAAACATCCCTGTAAGCCCAGGCAATCACTGGGATGGAGGAGCAGCTACAGTGGTATGTGATAGCCAGTGTTAGCTTATGTATATGATATGATGTTAGTGATATGTATTAACACAGACCAAGTGTTGTGTCATAAGAAGTGTCCTTTTCTCAATGTCATGCCCATGGACTGACACACTGGGGGAAGCTGTGTGGCCATAGTGCCTACAGAAACAGCCAGATTCACCAAACTTGATTGGGAAAGAGCACTATTAATGGTAACAAGATTAGACACAGAAGAAAGTTCACAAGGCATGTGATCCCATCTCCAGAGGAAAGGGTTAGTGGGGAAGACACCCCACATGACTTTTATCACCCAGGGGCAGCACAATCGTAATTCCTGAAACCAGTGGAAAAAGCAGGGAGCATCTGGATCCCATCTGTGACATGGTTTTGCTGTCTGTGTGCCGGAGTGACATCTCACACCATATTCTCTAGAGACCACAAGAGGTTAGAATTATCTCTGCTGTTCCTGGCATAGCCCCAAAGAAGGTAATACACTGAGTTGCCTCTTATTAGTCAGTGAAGGAAAAAAGTGCTAAGACATGAGTGTTTGCATGTTCCTAAGGTCCCAGTATTAAAAAAAAGGATCTTGAAAGGGTCTCACTATCTTCCTGAGAATGTCTATTGTGTGTTATATCCTCATAACATGAGATTGCTTTTCCTGCTTTCCTGGAGCTGTACTGTTGGAGTTCACCATCACAAGCGTAGCAGAAATTGAAGTTAAGTTGCAAGAGATTGGGAAATAACAATTCAGAGTGCTAAAATTGGGAAGTCCACAAGGCATTAAATGGAGTTTCTGAAAGCAACAATGCATCATTTCCAGACCAGTGGCCTAGTAGAATGCTTGAGAAACAAATGCTGAAAAGTGGTTTGGGTGAGACATAAACCACCTGAGGTCTGGGTACTGCAGTCATTCCTGTTTGCAGTGTGGGAAATCCCAGACCTCCATCAGCTCCTCACCATTTCATAATGACAGTCCTGTGATGCATGGAGTCTGCTGAAAGCAAATGGCAAAAAGCAATTTTCTATTCCATGAAGTGTTGCTGTTGTGTGCATTTCTGATGAGAGAATGTTGCCAAATAGATATGTGGATGATGCAAAAGTGTTCCACACAATCAGCAGAACTTCACCTGGAAGTCGTCTCCTCCTGTTTGCCAGTGCCTTCTTCACTGCACTCCTCTTTCTTACTAAGTAAAAGCTGATCTCCCATTGAAAAGCGTCAGTGGGAGAGCTGGGTGAAGGAATGGACCTCTTGGCTTACTTCATAGATTAGGTGGTTAAAGTGGTTAATTCTGCAGAGCATTAATTGGGCTTAATTAGCACCTGCCCAAGGGAGAGGAGCCATTGGTCTACCTGGCTCCAGATGCCATACAAATGGAGAAAAGCTTTTTTCCCCATGAAAATAACTCAAAACTTCAGGCTTTTGCAAATTCCTATTCATAGCCTCAAGGAGGCACATAGAATATACCTAAAATATGGATATTATCTGATAAAATGAGCATCCATCAAGAGCTGGATGGATTCACAGGGCCCTTATTGAGAAAGGAATAGGCACCATCATAGCCTCGACAAGTTGGTGGTGAATTCTTGTTCTGGTACCAAGACCAGAGAGGAGAAACGTGGTCCTGCCCTAACTTTGGTTCTGTTAGTGCTATGTTTCAGTGTGATGCTTACTCAACACTGTGAATAGATGGGTCATTTGAAATAATGGAAGTGTGACCACCAGTCTTAAAAATGGTTGCTGACATATTTTCGTGGTTAATTTCTGCTTTGCCCCCCTTCTCTTATAAGGGATTGAATTGTACCTTCCGTAGTGAGGGGAAAACAGCTGTTTCCCAGAAGCTCATTATCCATGTACTAAAAATTACACAATACGTATAGCATAACTGAGGTAGTGTTTCAAGATATTCCCAATATTTGTCATCTGGTTAGTCCAAGTTGGAGTGTGTGATGGGCTCTAACGGCTAGGCTAAGTTGTCAAGAGTGAGCAAGTATGCAGATAGTGGAATACACCAAACTCACAACAGCAATTGTGCTCTTCTGTTGGGATTCTCAGGATACTGTGACAAAATCAACTTTCCATGTTGCTTCCCCCTAATCTTAATTTCTACCCTCATAACAGTAACATATGCAATCTTATTTCTTTTGTAAAACTATAAGCTGCTTTCTTTTTCTGGCATGTCTTCATTCCCTAAACAAATGCAGGCTCCTTGCTTTGGGTGCCTTCTCTTCTAACTGAATGCGGCAGCTAAGCCCAGCTACTCCTAACTGTAACAGGACAAAATATAAGCCACACACCTGGAATCTGTCCCAATGGAATGTCATCAGGCTATGCAGTCTAAAACCTAGCTGAAGTCTTCACATTTGTGGTCTTTAACCTTAGCACTGGTCCTAAGCTTCTTGATAGCATGTAAACCTATACTCAGAGCTTCTGAAGTAAACGTAAGCTCTTCAAAAATACAGTTAAAAGTGCCCATGTCCTTTTGGTAGGTCTCACAGGAGTGTGTCACAAATGTTTAAAGCTCGGCAGCCCTTATCCTAGAGCTAGCCATAAGCTACTCAGCCTTCTTGGTAACAGTTCCTGTGGCCTGGGGGTCTTTGAAACTGATAATAAGTCCTGTAGTCTCTTGACAAACTGAAATCTTACTTTAGTGTTAATTGTTGTTCCTAGGCTCAATCCTACAGTCCAGGGACATCTGACCATTGAGGAACACTTCATAGGCCGCTTCCTCATCTCTTTGTTAGCCCAAAGTCTGTCGTGGTCTAGCAGTGCCAATATGCATGGGGAGCAGTGAGGTTTTGTGGCATTTTGGAAGATGATTGCCATGATTGTGGAGTGGGTGTGTATGTGGAGTTGGAGGGAGGCTGGGATTAGGGAATCTCAGTGCAGACTTTTGAGAACTGAGTGGAGGTCCCACAGGACCTTTGGCTGCCCTTCTGCTTCCTCCTTCCTCCGGCAGCAATGCCCACTGTTCTACACCAGTGCAGCCTGCCTGTGTGCAGCAGGAGGCAGATGTCTGCTCCAGGAGCAGTTGGTTAGTTGTTCCCCATCTGCCTTGACAGGTAAAGGCAAAGGCAGCGGCAGAAGGGCCTTTCTGCTGCTGCTGGCAGTCTGCTTGGTGGATGAGAGGCCATGCTTGAAGAAAGCTCTGCTTACCTGAGCTCTTCTAGGGTCTGAGCTAATAGCCTGGGGCAGACCCAGTTACTTGCCTTAGGAATGATGCCAGTGGGGAATGATGGTACCACAGTGTTTCTCAGGCTCTTATTGCAGCACCATTTAGTAACACTTAAAGCGTGACCTGCAGCACCCCTGGTGCTCGTCCTGGATTGTATCAGGTCTCAGATACGCTGTTAACAGGCATTAGTTTTCCCAAAGTTTTGTTCTTAAGACAACTGTTTTGTTTGGGGATTTTTTTTTTCCTGTGCTAAGGATCCATGTGAACTGACCCTTTTTTGGCATTGATCCTGGAAGCCTGGGAGTACTTGAGAGCTAGTCAAGCAAAGCACTTCACTTAACTTGAAGTGCTCAGCCCTCTGCTTGCTGAGACTCCTCTCGTGCCTGAGGGCTTCGTGGAGCTCTGAGGATCTTCGAGCAACAAGCCCATTACACAACGCTTCACCTCCTCGACTGGCTGAATGTGATTCTTGGCCCTACTGTGTCTCTGGGAAGCAAGCCATCTTTCTGGTTAGGCAACTGGCAAAGCTGTCAGTGTGCTCAGCTGCTGTCCCTTCCAGGAGCTGGCATCCCTGGCAGGAAAGAGTGCTAATTCATAATTTTTCTGCATTCGCTGTTAGTTTTCCCTGGTTCAAAATGTCATGACTTCTCTTTCCCTCCTGACTCAGGAAACTTTGCTGGCTATAACTGTGGTGACTGCAAGTTCGGCTGGACCGGCCCTGAATGCAACATGGAGAAGCCAGCAATTGTCAGGAAGGATGTCCACTCCCTGACTCCAGAGGAGAGAGACCAGTTCTTCAATGCTCTAGACCGTGCAAAGACAACCGTTCACCCAGACTATGTAATTGCAACTCAGCACTGGACAAGACTGCTTGGTCCCACTGGAGAGGAACCACAAATTGCTAACTGTAGTATTTATAACTACTTTGTTTGGCTTCATTACTACTCAGTCAGAGACACACTATTAGGTTAGTGCTTTTCTTATCCAATGGGCTCTGCAAGTAAATGAAAGGGTAAAAAGTATCATTGCTGAACAAAGATAAGTGTGCTTAACACAGCCCCACCACTTCATTGAGCAGTGAGACCAGGAGGGGCAGATCTGAGGAGTGAAACAGTTGACAAAGAGAAGCTGGTGGTCATCCTCAGTTCAGGGAGGTGTGCTTCAGACCTGCTATGTTCTGGTCTCCCCAACCCATGGCGGCTGGAGCACACCAGCTGCACTCCCCTTGCATCTTCTGTCTGACAGAAAGGTGATTCACAGGCTGCATTGCTGGGTGAACTGAAGTGTGGTCAAACAGTGACTGACTTCAAAAAAGCATTCCTGCTCCACAGGACAAAGTAAATGCAGCAGCAGTGGGAAAGGGCTCTGCAGTGGTGAAGGCAGAGAGTATGCAGACATGTTTGGGACCAAGAGTGCTACCGCTTTCTGTAGCCATCAGCAAGTGGCTAAGGATGAAATGATTTCCCTGACTAACCACAGCCGGCTTTTAAAACCAAACCAGGTCAGAAGTTTGGGTATTTAAAGCTATGATTTCTCCCAGATCCAAATTCCAGTCCTCATAACTCTTCTAAACAGAAGTACCTGTACTATGTGCTGAACAGCCCATATCTGCCTCCTTGGTGAGGGCATCTGCTAGTCTGCAGTGGATTTTCTTCAGTGTGTCCTTCTGACACTGCTCCATTTTGCAGGGCTGAAGGAAGCAGTCTCTAGCCTAGCAAGAGCAAAGGTCCTTCAGGGACAGGACAGAAATGTGGAAAGGGAAAAAAGCAACTTCTAGTGCTGCTGCAGTGATAAATAAATTCATATGTGGGTCGAAGCTTGCTGCAGTAATAAATCCATATGTGGTTTGAAGCCTCCAGCCTTTGAGTGTCTTAATTCTCATGTGTAATAACAAGAGCACAATACAAGAAATAACAAGCACAATTTAAAGAAAATTGGCAAAGAACATTGAATTGCTGTTGGCAGGTTATGGAAAATGCTGAGGTTCTCGATTGATACGTTGTGTAGGTCCTGTGGCTGATCAAGAGAGTGAGATAACAGTACGTATTAGCAAGGAGCTAAGATTTCGGACGATGTTTCTTGCAAGCAAAATCCACTAAAGCGATAAGAAACCTTCATAATGTCCAACTTTAAGGGGAACGTGAAGTTTTGAGAAGCACTGAAGTGAGTAACCACAGAGGAGTTTGTTTCACTTGTCCCATGTTAAGTGTAGCAGCTTGTGAAGTGCACGCTCTGCTCAAAGGTGAAGAGCTGCAGATTTTTGTCTAACTTCACTCCAGGCAACAGAAGAATGTGCTGTCTTTCTCTCAAGCCTCATTTGGTGCCTAAGTGCTTATTTTATCTTCCCTTTGTAGGACCTGGCCGCCCATTCACAGGTATCGATTTTTCTCACCAAGGACCTGCCTTTGTTACTTGGCATAGGTACCATTTGCTGTTGCTGGAGAGAGACCTGCAGGTTAGGTGAACAGTCTTCCCATTCCTCATGCAGATTCTCCCTTTTGCTATGTGTCTTTGTTGAGTCAGAGAAGGGTAACCTATTTCCTAGGATAGCTTCTTACCCAAACTCCAACTTGTGTTTGCTTACTGATTCTTTTTTTGTTTAAAGTGAAATTAGCGCTTTCCAGGTACTGATTAGTTTCTCACTGTGAACAGTAATGTGAAGATTATGGAGACTTTCATTTCATCTCTACAACAGGGGACAGAAAATGTGAATTAACACTATTTTTTAACAAAATCAAAGCAACACATACATGTAAAACACGGTAACAGGTATCATCTGGTGATACTGAAGATACCATCCTAATGAAAGCAACTCTAAATATTATGCAAATCCAAATATCTAACAAATCTGAATATTAACCCCTTTAAATGTGCCATGTTATACATTTAGTGCATACATATATTTATCAATACATCGTTTAAAGAAATATATGTTAATGTGGCTGACAGTCAGTTGCCGAAGCATTAACTCTTTTCCATTTGCATTGCTTCTACATTGGCAATGTTACTGTATTTCAGCCTTGCAGTTCTCTAATGAAAATGGTGGATATCAAAATATCTTCATGATCTTGCTTGTGTGAAATCGTAGCTAACAAGCAAGCATAAGCAAATGCACTGTATCCCTCTATTAATACAAGTTCAGATTCTTCCCTAGGGCTAGGATTTCTGGAGCAAAAGCAAACCACATGCACAATTTTACCCATTACCCACTTACATCACTCAGAAAGCCTCTTAGTTGCTTAAGGCTCAATTCAGACTGTTCCTGCTTTCCTGCGTGGTGTCTGAGTTGGCAGGGAGCCTAACATGACCAAAAGAACTGCAGTCCAACAGCAGAGAAGCTAGTGACAGTGTATTTGCTATGACTGACTTAATGCTCCAATCTTTTGAAATGAGTTGAAGCAACACTGTGAAATGCATGTAGTTGAAATGCAGAACAAAAACCAGAATTATCCAGTGAAATACGCAGTGAATACCCAATAAAAAACCTTGCAGGGGTCCCTTTATTCCTCTTTCCTTTGCAGGTGATTCTCTTTAACATGTTTCTGTCCATTGCAGCGACTGATAGGCAATGACTCCTTTGCTCTGCCCTACTGGAACTTTGCCATGGGTAGAAACGAGTGTGACATCTGCACGGACCAGCTCTTCGGAGCACCGCAGCCAGACGACCTGGGGCTGATCAGCCTGAACTCCAGGTTCTCCCAGTGGCAAATAGTTTGTAACAGGTATGAGAATGTCCAAGACAAGCTTGCATACTGACCAAACATTGCTTAATTCAGTAGTGACAGCATGAGCTCCCCTCTTGGTGAGTGAGAGGCAGGAGAAAGGCCAAGTCATCTTTTTAAAAACTGGGAATCATGTTCAGTGCGTGTGTAGATGGTGCTGTGTAAATTCTTTCCCTGGAATTATGAGAGTATATTTTTTTAAGATGACTCTTTTGATACAGGACTTTAGTTGGTTCATCCAATTTGAGGATGCCAAAAGTCTACAGAGTGACCATTGGCAAGTATCTTTTAAAGAAGAAATGTCTACATGTTGGTTCTCTGTAACCCAACTGATTTTGGCAGCAGAAACAGAAAACTGCTTTGGCACATAGGAAGCTAGAAACAGGCTGAAAAATCTGTTCTATTGTATTGGGTGAGACCTTAACCCTGAAATTATGTGGTTTGGGGACTGACTTCACAGCGGCTGGGATTTCACATGGAAAAAAGCACAGAGAAAACCAGGAGCTTGCTGCCAGCTCTCTGTAGGCATACACTGATCTGGGTGAGAGCAGGGCTTTGACAGGTTATTCACATGCAGGACTATGGTGCTTATGACATATGATACTGCCTGCTACAATACCCATATAACATTCTCCTTTCAGAGCAAGAGTAGTGTACAATCAGACAGATGGAGGTACTAAGAGCTCAGGGCTTTTCAAAAGAGTCTCTTTCTCTGGGTACCTAAAGAGCTACTTGAAATTCTAGCTTTAGGCACCACTTGGCTTTAAATCTCACCCTTACTTTTTCCCCAAGATAAATAGGGCTTTGTTTTTTCTGAAAACTGAAGTGACTAAACTTTTGCCTTGCCAAGGCTAAATAGAGAAAGGGGTTTGTTTACCTCAGGAGTTTCTGAAAATGCCGTTTCATCTCATATTGAACAGCATAGAATTTTTTCACAAGTGTTACACTGCTTTTCTCCTCCTTATTTCCTCTTTCTCTTGATATAAAGGACTTGCTCACCATTAGATACTGAGCAACGCTTGCAAAAGCAGGATGTCCATCAGATCCTGAAAAAAAAGGATGAAAGCATTGCAGTTGCTTTTGTTCTAGAGGAGATGAGGGATGGAATGTGAAATGCCATTTTCTGTTATTCCTTGCATTTTCTCAGCCCACCCTGCAGCTCCTCAGTAGGGCTTCCCTCTTTTTTTTGGGTTAAAAACTAGTCTTAGGACTGAAAGTTTGTCAGTTCAGAATTCAAAAGAATGTTTTATATTGTCTGGCAAAAACTGTTCTTCCAAAGCCCTTGAGAGAGAAGGTGTGAAGGAAGTTGCACTTGCTTTTCTAAAGCATCTTCTCTCTGTGGACAATGAACCTGGTAACTCTTGTCCAAATCACTGATGGCCCACAGAGGGTGCAGAGCCACAGCAAACTATGGCAGAGTGACAGTTCTGCAATGAATATATCTCCCAGGACACAGGAGGTAAACTGAAGTGCTCTAGGAGGTGTCAGCCCCTGGCTCCTGCTCTATCACACGTATAGCAAAGGCCTTGTTCATAGTATGGGTCTAAAAGCCAACAAGTCCTCACCTTATTCTGACTTGTGTTTCTGTTTCACACTCAGCTTGGATGACTACAACCGCCTGGTCACACTGTGCAATGGGAGTGATGAAGGGCCACTGCGACGGAGGCTGCCTGGGAGCTCCAGCAAGCTACCCACTGCAGAGGATGTCAAGAGGTGCCTTTCTCTGCAGGAGTTTGACAGCCCCCCCTTTTTCCGCAATTCCAGTTTCAGTTTCAGGTTTGTCCTTTGGCTTCTCCAGAGCTGTCTGGGTCACAGGTTTTCTTTATGTGAGCATCTCTCAGCAAAATATGGTTACTGGATGCTACTTTTACCCATCCACAGGAATGCACTAGAGGGCTTCGATAAACCAAGTGGAGCCCTTAACTCGACAATGCTGAGCCTTCATAATTTGGTTCACTCTTTCCTGAATGGGACCAGTGTTCTCCCTCATGCAGCTGCCAACGATCCCATCTTTGTGGTATGTCTTTTTTCCCCCCAGTGTGAGTGGCAGTGGCTGTGGCTGAGAGGTGCCTGTCTCACCAGAGGTTTGAAGAGCAGAGGCAAAGTGAATTCCCTAAAAATAAGTCTTTTAAGTAGAAAAGGAGAAATCTTGTATCTTTTCTTGAACACTGCTAAGCTGCACAACGGTCAAATAAGGAGGGAAGAAATCTCAGGGTGATTTGCAAAATATAAAATAAGTTTCTAGGGAGAAAAGCTGCTATTCCAAGTCATGTTGCTCTCAATCCTTTCATCAGGTGGTATCTAAATTTAATGGCTTATACCAGACAATTTTATAGCAACAAGGTAAACTAAAAGTGGGGCTAGTTAGTTTAGTGCAGTAGACTGAGCAGTTTGTTCCTTTGTCTCAAATTTCACAGGCTAAAAAGAAGCACATCTGATTTCAGAGACTCTTGGGAAAGAGAAATAAAGTGATTTCACTGGTGCTCTGGTACAGTGGTGCGCTGTAATGAACAGCACAAACACCACTGTGAGAATAAAACGCCAACAGTTGACTCTGCTTGCACATCTTTGTCTTCTAATAAATTTATGCCAATAGATTTTCTCTTTGTTAGATTAAACCACAGTGATTGCATAGATAAATTATAATGCAATGAATTTTTTCTTACCTTTATTTTTAAGTTTTCAATCTTTTATTGGAGAAATTAATCCAAATACTTACGTATTGTTCTTCAGCTTATTTCCTTAATAATTGAATTCCTACATTAATTTCTTTCTTACACAATGAAATCTTCATTCAAAATGCTGTAATGTTCTGTGCAAGTTTATTTTGTACAGGATATTTTCTAATTTTTTTCCAGGCTTGTGATAAAAGAACCATGAGTCCTCATAAATTAATTTGAATTGCTCCAGAAATCTCTTACAGTTGCCAGAAAAACTTCCCTGTATTTTAGTGCTTTACAGACTTATAAACTCACTGGAAAGACCTGATCTAATTCATGGGTACCTGGAGCTGTGGAATTGGTGGCATGCTTTAAAATGAACATGAAGGAATCAAATTTTATGCAGTTTTCCATATCTGCTCAGAGATGAGAGAGATTAAAATATGTTTGAGAGGTATATTTACCTGAATGAGGTCAGAGGGCCCTCACCAGAGAGGATGTGCCTGCCTATTCAATAGCCAGCTGATATTAAGCCATCTGGAGAAAAAGCTTGTTATGAAAGAGCAGCAATAAGGATGTATACAGCCAAATGTCCTATGTAGAGCAATTTACTCAATCCTCATGAGCTTTCCTGGCTTCTAGTTCTGTAAAACCCACCTAAATTAGATTGCCCTCTTCTCTCTCTTTCAAAAGCTGCTGCCATGTTAGGTGAGATTGTTTTAAATGCTGCCAGGTTCTGAAAGAGCTTAATAAATGTGCTTGCCCACAACTGGCTTTGCAGGTTCTTCACTCCTTTACTGATGCCATCTTTGACGAGTGGATGAAACGGTTTAACCCCCCTGACAATGCCTGGCCTGAGCAGTTGGCCCCCATTGGTCACAACAGACTCTACAACATGGTCCCTTTTTTCCCTCCTGTGACCAACAATGAGCTCTTCCAAACTGCGGAGCAGCTCGGCTACACCTATGCCATTGACCTGCCAGGTACGTTGCAGAGGTGTACAGGCTGTTCCAAGTGATGAGACAGCTCATGTTTTCAATGACGCAGGCATATGGAAAATAAGGCACCTTTCACAAAATGCATGTGTCTGTTCACATGGCTGCTAGCAACAACACACAAGTAGTTGCAACTCACCATGTAAGCTGTGGAAACTACGAGTCTGCACGTACTTAGTTTACAGTACTGCAAAATGCATCAATTTGAACTGCTCTGTTCTTGACAATAATGCTCCTTTGGGGCTGAAGGAGCCTTTGATATTGCCTCCCATTCCCAGCACTGTTTATACCTGTTACAGGGTCCTTTAACCTGTCAAAGGTCAGACACTCCTCCAAGGAGCTTGTCTGGCTAATGCCAGTCATTTTAGAAAATACTTGTTCTGAACAGGGCCCTAGATAATAATGTGCTGAAAATCTTATTAGAGATGAACTCTGTCAGTCTTTGGATACCCTGGGGAGATGTACCTTGGTGTTTTATGCTATAAACCCCTAATTTTAAAGCTTTTCCATGTCTGTAAGTGTGATGTGCCTTAGGGTTTGTCTATTCATTTGAAATTACCTTTGACACAAATCAGCTAAATACAAAGAACAAGAAAGCAAAGTAGTTATACACAAAATCCAAATTTTGGAACACAAGTTCCAGTTACTCGTGCCTTTGTAAAAGGCACAAGTGTAAGAGATGCACAGAAATCATGCTCCAGCTGCTTTGCCAAAGATTAAATCAGAGCAGTTTCTTCACCTCTGTATTCCATTGGGAGGCAGTAGGTGCTTATCTAATCTATGTGGCCAGGAATTTCTTGTAAATGCCTACCATATATCTGTGGTTTTAATCTGTAGAGACTGTTTAAAGGTCTATAGACTGTAAAAGATTGAAAATGTTGTCCTCAGGCTGCATTCATGCAGGGGAGCCCTGGCTTAGGGAGGTTTGCTAGCTGCTTCTGCAGTTCTTTTCTCAGGGGTGTTCCCAGAATTTTAAACTTCCCTTTTTATGAAATTTAAGTTTTCTTCCCTTTGGAATACTGTCCCCCCTCCTGCTTTGGAAATGCTGCTGCCCTTTGGGCATGAGGTATGCAGAGGGGAACAAAGATATCTTGCGATTTTACTGCTTTTCTACTCCCACATAAATAAATGGTTAGCTCCCTGTGAAGCTGCGTATCTATCCCTGTCTGCATGGTCTGTGTTCAGGCAAGGTTTTCACATCCAAGCCTTTCCATTTTACCTAGGTATATGGGTTGCTAATCCTACTTCATGTAACCACAATAGAAATCAATATACACTGCTGGCTTTTACTTGAAAGATGGCGAAGTAGCAAACCATTGATTTTGGGACTTTATTGAATTTGGGCATGATTGCTTTGACTCTTGTTGACAGAGGCTGCAGATTGGGGCACAAAACTTTTAGCTTTTACAAATCAGTGTGACATCTCCCTGAGCCATGCCTCCTTAAGTCTGTACGTCTTATTAACTTCTGAATACCTCAAGTCCTTTTGGGAGTTTTTTGTGGCTATTTAGGCAAATGTAGTTATTGCCATCTCAGTATATGTATCATTTTTCAGAACAGGAGAGCATGCAATTTTTTGCTTCTGAAAGCATAAAAGGAAACTCAAAATCCAGCCACGTGGAGCAGTGATATTTTAAGAATGGACAATAATATCTTAGAAGTCAGTGGTTCCCCAGAAGCGGTTCTAATCAGATGATAAAATCTGGAGTTGGTCAGCAGAATGTCACTAAGTAATGCTTTCGGTTAAAAGTTTGACAATAGGCTGCTTTGTGGTCTTAGGAATATTTGAGGGTTTTCTGTTGACTCATGTAACTTGGAAAGATCTATGCAGAAATGTAATAGAAAAATTGCTTATATCATTCATAACTGTGGTCAAATTAGATAAGAGAATGTTTTTTCTGTCTTGTCACTGTTAATCTTACCTGTTCTCAAGACTTTTATTTGCATGGGAAGTTGAAGTTTAAATTCAGCTGTAGACTTCTCTGGCAGGAAACATCTGTGGCTCTGTTATGCTTGTCTGTTACATGGTGCATTACCAACTACCCCTGTGGTCAGTGGGTCACTAAGCCACACAAGCAATAATAATTACCAGGCTGTGGGGCACGGTTTATCTTCCATGTGATCTGAAAAATGCAATTATGTGCTGTCCTCACTTCAGACTTTTCATATTTCCAGGTTCCCTTGAAGAAACTCAAGTATGGGCTGTCACAGTTGGAACCACAACTGGAGGAGCACTTGTAACTCTGGCCATGCTTGTTCTGTTGCTCGTACTTTTCCAGCACCAAAGGCAGAGAAGAGGTTTTGAACCACTGATGAATGTGAGCTTCAGCCCCAAAAAGTACATGGAAGAGGCCTAGTGCCCTTTCTTGGTTTCTCTGCTTATTCTTGTAGGAACTGACCTTGATTGCCTTGTTGAAAGTTTATCACACACAGCTTTGGCAGCTGACTGCATTGTTCTCATTCAGGTTTTCCTGTTATCTTGTGAACTGTAATACATGAAGTCTCTGGGTGCAAGGCCCAGGACAGGACAGACTTTTCTCATTACCAGATGTTACCTGGAGTGTATAACACTTACAGGTTATCCTGTATAGATTTAGATCAAGACGGGTAAGAACACAAATAGAAGAAAACCAACTTGAATAAGCAAGATAATTTTTCACCTCAATGTAGTTTTGATCTCATTTAGGAGCTCTAAGATGTGCTTAAAATTATTAGTTCTACATACATATTTGAATAAGATATTATTTTACATTTATTATCAATAAATATGCTGAATAACATAGTCTATTTTTAAGGTTCAGAATGTTTTGTGCTGTTTGACAAATACCATAGGAACTCCCTGATCACAGTTTATTTCAGAACCATGATCAATTCTGTATATTATTCCCAATCAGGATGACATTAGCAGTAGATAAACCTCAAATATTCCTAAAATTTTAGAGAAGAAGCTCCCTGTCAGCTAGGTATATATACACTTGTGATTTATCCCTAATGTTATGGAACTCTGATAGAATTGAAAATGTTGCTCATCCTTCTCTATTTTGGCTCTGCTGCACTGTTCATTAATCTAGACCTAAATTTTCCAAGCCCAGCACACACAGGGCTCCAGGTAAAAAGGCTAAGATAGCTCACATTAGCCAGTCGGCAAGTGGAGAATCAGGTTTGGATGTGGCACTCTCTGGACCCCATCATAAACATTCTTTTATGTATTCCCTGTATATTCCTTTATTTAGCCATAGATTCGGATTACATTTGGGTAGCTTCCCTATTTATCTTCAGACAGGGTTTTTACACAGCAAATGAAGTCTTGAAGACATTGTGTCAGCTTTGGTGTTACATTAAAGGAGTCTCAATTTTGCGTTTTGTAAGGTTTCGAGTCTTATAAAAACTCAGCTTTTGTAGCCTCAAATAAAAAATTCCAGTTAGCCATAATTTTGTGATATTTTTTTCTAGGCCTGCTCAGTACTAGTGGTGTGGACTAGAAAGATCTCAGTAGGTCTTCATCTAGCTTTGTATATGCGTAGCTCACAAAACTCATCTCTAAAATGCAGACATTTTCAGGCAAAGAAAAGTTATGATTTGCTCACTACAATGCCCTTGCTGCATCAGGTGGACAATGATCTGCTGTTATTTCTGCTCTTTGGTGGTGCCTTTTGGGAGTCTCAGCATACTTATTCCTGGCTCATGCCCAAGATGTCAATGGTTGGAGTACTTTCTGTACAGCTGCTCAGCCCAGTGCCCTAGCTCCCAATCCAGGTTGCCTTTTGGGGGGTTTTGCCATGTAGGGACCAGTGTTACTTGGTGCTGAGGACATCAGATGAGGTCTCCAGGGGCCTGGCTTAGGCATGTGTCATATCATTTAGACCATGACCAGTTCCAGTTTGTAGCTAGGTCTGAGGTTCTTCACGTGCCCTTCTCAAGGAGATGTCAGCTACTTCCCAGCACTAAAAGACTAGGAGTCTTCACAGAGAATCATAGGATGGTTTGGTTTGGAAAGGACTTCTGAAGGTTATATAATTCAATTGCCCTGCAACAACCAGGGACACCTTCCACTAGATCAGGTTGCTCAGAATCATCCAGTCTGACCTTGAATGTTTCCAGGGATGGGGTATCTACCACCTCTTTGGCTAACCTGTGCCAGTGTTTCACCTTTCACACTGTAGAAAAAAATCTTCCCCAGATCTAGCATGCATCTCCCCTCTTTCAGTTTAAAACCATTACTCTTTGTTCTATCGCAGCAGGCCCTGATGAAAAGTTTGTCCCCATCTTTCTTATAAGCCCCCTTTAAGTATGGAAAAGCCAGAAACTGGTCTCTTTGGAGACTTCTCTCCATTCAGAACAAGCCAAAACATGCACCAGTTCATGCTAAATACTGATTTAGAGAGATGCCGTTGGACAGACATTGACACCTTTTTTGTCTTCATGTGATATGAACACCAAGTTTAGGAGACAGGATAGGTTGCTATTTCCAAGGGTGAGTGAGATTTTTTCCTTGGGATCACAGGGTGCCAGGCTAGCTTCACCACCCTGGAGTCCCAAACTTTTGATTTTCAAGTCGCCCTGGATATGGGCAAATGACAGTGGCAGTGGGGTAGAGAAAGGAATTAAAATAAATGTAGAATAGGAGATAACTTAGAACTGATTTTACCTAATAAAGGAGAGTTGCTCTGTTCTTGCTTGTAAATTAAGTGGAAAGTTATTTTCCTTTCCAGAAAAAACACAGACATTGAGGACACTAGATTGATAATATGCACGTAAAAGGTACTGGTGTCAGATATCCATGCATTATCTTTCCACTCCTTTGCCCTTAGCTCAATAATTAGGGCTTTAAAAATGTGGCTGACCCTAGGAGCTGCTTGTGAAGACCTGCCGGAAGCAAGCTTGTCTAGAGAGAACAGCCTGCCCTCTCGCGGCTTAGCGGAAAATTACATGGTCACAGCCGGAAGCTCTTTTTCTCCCTCGTTAAGAAGTACAGTCTGGGTCCAGCAACCGAGGACAGTTGTGTCCTTGGTGAAAGGGAGCAGCGCAGGTAAACTTTATATTAAATGCTTAAAAAGAAATTGAGCATAGGCACATTAAAAAACGGATGGAGGAAATTCTGCAGCAAGTAAAGGTTGGGTTTACATGTTCTAATGTTCCATTCATCCAAACCTACAGAAAAAGGACTTTTTTTTTTTGTTGCTGGTTTGTGCAGGTGTTATTAAATACCTGCCATCTCATGTTGCATGAATTGTAATGAAGCTGCTGCTGCTGGAGTGGGATGAAGAGAAGCTGTTAAAGACTTCCATAGACTCCTAAGATGAGGGAAACTGCTGAAAATACACCATATCACATCTCCACAGAGCCCAGCACTCTTTGGGTTTTTGCTCCTACAAATCAGTGCCTGACCTCAGTTGGTGCCCATGGACCATCTCTGCCCATCACTTTTTCCTCTCAGATTCATAACTGAGCAGTCATCCAGTCTGACACAGGGGGGAAAGTGAGGGACCAACACAGCTGTCTTTGTGATCACTTTTTACTCTAGACACTTTGCTGTCAGATGGGAGATGCGCTCCTGAAGGAATTCAGCTTGAGATGGATGTAATCATCATTACCCCACTACACTACCACCCTTATAATAATTCTTGCTGAACCACTGCTTTCTGCTGACAAAGCTCTATCACACAGGAAAGTGTAACACAGCTGCAACTGAGATGTTTAAGCCCTGGAGAGAGAGAAGTGCCCCAAATCATCTCTTTGTCAGCCTTTTTGTTAGCTAGACCCATGCAGCTTCCAGCTCTGCATGTAGGGCTTTTGTATGGATTATCTTTCTAAGGAGTTTAATCCTCTCTAGTCACTAGTCAATTGCTCTCTCAATTGGCTGTACTGGAGCTGTGGGCAGCTAATGCCTCTTTCTGAGTCTTCCAGTGGGTCAGGTGCCTAATTTTTTGATTCTGTAGTAAGCTGGTGGCAGCCACATCATCTCTGTCAGTCATGGCCTGAGCCTTTGTGCAAATGATTATCATGAAAATACTCTGAAGGAATTAGTGAGAATCTGGTTTTAGAACTGAATTAAATCTCATTGCTGGCTGTTTAGCTAATTGCTTGAAAAGGAATCTGTTCCCGCTCTGCCCCTGGTTTAGGAAAGTAGCAATGTAAAGCAACCACATCTCATGGCTATTACTGTAAAATTGGAAGTTGCAATAGCAGTACTGACTTCCTTTTTGGAGAGATGTGTGCCTGTGCTCGTGATGGGAGAAAAGAGAAAGAAGAGAAGCAGATTTAAAGACTGTCAGATGAATTTAGTAGTGAAGGTACACACAGAAGCAGGCATGTAGGCTGATGGCAACCTGGAAGGAAACCTAATTTCCTAAAGTACCTGTTTTGGCCCTTTATACAGTGTATGTGCCCATCTGAATGCCCTGCAGAGATCTGCCTGGAGAAAGTCAGGTTATGAACAAGGCTGCATCTATGATACTGCTCTGCTTCAGTGCTCCTGCAGCCAAGACACAGCAGGTGTTCATTATCTAAGCTGTTTGCTAAAACTAGACTTTCTGAGATCTGGATGGCCAGAAGAAATGATATCAGTGCCGGCCGTCTTTTTATACACCAGATATCTCTTCCTGTGAGATCCAGGAAGAGAAATCTCATCTCCTCTCCTCCTAAGAGCTGAAAGACTATGGACATCAAAAGTTACCTACACTGGGTTTCAAATTAAGCTAATGTATAAGCGATTGTTGTGTAGATCCAAAATCATGCTCCGATACCAGGAGGGCACCCTCCAAGGGTGAAATATGTGAAGAAGGTTCCAGATATCTACCTAACTGCAGAATCTGCATGTCTGGTTCATTTTGCCTGTGCTGATCTTCTTCACCGATCCTGTTTGCACTCATGATGATGTTTGATGCTCCCCCTTCAAAAGGTCTTGAGACTACCCTTGTGCCAGGACAGATGGGATTTGCAGATAGCAACTAAGCTAGTAAATGTGATGGTGAGTATAAGAAACCTGATCACACCAAACTATTCAGTAAAGAGGCAATAAGCAGTCAGGTCTCTTCCACAGTAAGAGGATTCCTCCCTGTTTGCTCTCCTCCCTTCACTGCCTTGCTCTCCCTTGCCGGTTGACAAACTCATGAACCCTGGAGCAACTTCAACAGGCAGGATGGAAAGAAAAAATGTGCTGACTTCAACCATTGCCCTTGTCAGCACTTCCAAGTCCTGAATATAAAGGAGGCAGTCACTTGATCTCCAGCTCAGATGAAGTCTTTTCTGGGCTTATCTCTATCCTCAGGCTTTCTTAGACTAAAGAGCTTTTGTGGTTCTACCTGTGGTGGATCTCCTGTGATTCCTGATTTTCTGCAGACATGTAGGAAAGAGCTCAGCAACCTGGTCTGGATATAGTGAATTGCATTATGTGAGTTGATGCCTGGGAGGCAGGTGCTTAAGTGTTCAGTGGTGCAGCCACAGAGTCCTCCTCTTGCCACTTCCTTCACTTGGCGATTCTGTTGCTGCATTCCAGGCTGCTTCCAGGCCTGTTTTGTGCCATCCATCTCTGAAGGTTTGGTCCATCCCATCTCTGAGCAGACTTTGTCATTTCTGACTTAGAAGAGAGAAGAAATCTCTCCTGAGATTTCACTGTTTTTTTTTTTTTTTTTTTCTGTCTTTTGCTTGGAAACATCTTTCAGCAGCTTAATTTTTATGTGAAGACATTATTGCTCAAATATCTGTAACACTTCCAAAGTTGGCTCCTCTGCTTGAGTTAACTGAAAAGCTACTAAACACATTAAATGCTCTGAAGTGTCAGGAATAAGGCTGATGACTGACTTCTTTCAGGCTGGGTGCCACCAGTCTCAGATAGAGCCTGAAATGCTTATGAAACCTTCGTTAGACTTATTTTTCATTTTTATTGGGGACTTTCGAACTCCAGAAAGTCTTTTATCAACACATTCTTCCACTTTCTTTATTGCTGCCGTGCCCTGCCATCCCACAGTCATCAGCTGCTCAGGGTGGGAGACCTTGCCACAGAGCTGCTTCTTCCTCTATTGCTCTGGTTGGCTGTGCATGGTGAGAGAACAATGAGTAGAGCTGGTGTGTTCAGCCCTTGCAGTTGCACTTCAGATTTACTTACAGTCCTCCTAAAAACCCACGTTAACAACTGGCTTTGTGGTTAGCAGGTGCACTCATGCTTGGCAAGCTGCGTTCCCACTGGTCCCCTTGGCTTAGCTGTCCGGCAGAGATGTGAACAAATGGCTTCATTTAGAGCAGTTCTAAGACTGTTCAGATTCATGTCACATCCCAAGGTGGCTGCATCTCCTCCCAAAGCCTGGAGATGGGAGCTTTGGTGAGATGTAGAAAGCCTGCTTCTTCTGCAGATGTGTATACCCACCCAGTCTGCCAAATCCTGTGGGTTTAGGATTCATCTCAGAGCTTTCAAAAATACCACTTGTGAAGGCAAAGCACAATACTTCCTGAGAAAATAAAAAGCTAGATTTTTTTTTAGCAGAAGGAAAAAGCATTCTTTTATTTAGGACATGTACATTCTTTCCTGCCTCCTTTTCTTTTTCCTCCAATACTTTCCACGTGCAGACTTTGGATAAGACCCGTGATTTTGCAAAAACAATTAAAGCATTTGTTTTCAAGGTAGAATTTATTGTTTTTAAATGCAACCTCCCAACTAAAAATGTATGATCAGAAACATGGCATATGGAAAGAGAGATGACAGAGCTCAGTGGTTATTTATACTATGTCTTTCTGCTGGTAAGAAAGAAGTATACCCTTGTGGCTGTGCTAGGACACAGAAATAGAGAGATAAAAGGTATATTCCTACTAAAAGCTAAAAGAGAGGGAAAAAATGTCATTTTTCAGTCTTGTCTGTATCTAGATATTTTAGCTTGTCCTGGGAATTGCTAGTCATGTTTTTCTGATGTACACTTAATTGTGTTATTCAGACAGAGGAATTTGTGTCAGCTCATCGCAACAGCTTGTCTCATGCTCATTTTTGCCCTAGTTGCTGTCAGTCATTCAATATCAGTATGGTTTTTAGCTGGAAAGCACATCTCTAGTAGCATTTCACAAAATTGCTCCCTCTACTTTTCTCTAATATTCCATGATTTATTTCACTTGGAAGCAAGGTAAGGGCAGGCTTTACTGAGCAAAGTGAATGGGAATGGGAATTTATTGAACAACAAAATGACTGCTTGGAATGTTGTCTTTGCCTGACAAATTCCAGTAAATTCATTTTGCAGCCAGAGAATGTCAGATTTTGTCTTCTACATTTCATGGAGTGTGTAGCAGAGCAGCTTGCTCAACAATAGAAATCCCTTAGTTTTTAGGGATGCTGGGGCACGGGTGAGGATCTTTGAACTTGTTTTAGGGAGGAGTACCCCCCCAGATATTTCAGCATTTCCTGGCACTGTAACTACACATACAGTGAGAATTACTTCACAACAGTTAGGAAAAAATCCCAAACCACACAATATGTAGTACATTTTTGCTGTGGTGCGGGATTTTCCCAACTGCGTTCTACTGGGAAGTGCCCAGATTTCACCTCTGCTGGTTCCTCTGGTTCCTTCTCACGCCCTTCATCTTCTCTTCCACATTGCTTGCCTTGTCCTTTTGGCTCTTTCTGCTTTGCTTTACAAAGACATCTATTTCAGCCTCCTCTGACTCATCTATTAATATTTATAACAGTGGGAGAAGGTAGAACAAAACTTAAACTATCTGTATTTTTAAAAAGCCTTACAAAGTGTGTGGCACAAATAGCTGTCCTGGTATTAACCATCCATATTTTATATACTGTATAATGTATTGTATGCCGTTTTAAATATAGTCAGGGTTACAGTTAAATGATGGAAGCTTTTAAAATCTAATTAAGACTTTGTGAGGAATTTTCATATTTATATTAATTTTAGTGATGATTTTGTTAAAGTTTTATTGGTAATTAATGCCTGTGACAAAAAGGAAAATAAATTAGCCAGAAAACAAAAAAACAAACAAAAAACCTCAAGAAGAGAAACTTCATCCCAAGAAATAAATTCAGGAGCCATGCTTTGCATCATTATGTTTCACTTTAAGGATATTTTTACTGATACTCAGCTCAAGTTTTTCCTCTTAATTGTCCTCTTCTGTGGCTCCTGGACTTCTCCCATTTTCCTGTTCTTTCTCTTCCATACTCACCATCTCATCAAATAATTTATATGCAGATAGCACAGGAATCAAATCTGGCTCGTTGCAGTAGGCTGATTTCTTCTCCAAGCCCCTCACCTTTTTAATGGTGTCTCATTGCCTCAGCTCCAGAGCCCCTGGCTGGGCGGGCTGTCCAGACCTGCACTCCCTCCTGTGGGTCAGGCTTGGTCAGTTGAAGCTGATCTCAGAACTGAAAACTATCCATTACATGGATGTGACGAGCCATCATTTCTTTTCTGATAAGGCAATGTCATTCCCCTTGCAGATCCAAATTCCAGGAGTTTTTTCTTGCATTTACATCCCATTCTTTATATTAGCTTGGCGTCTGTGTTTGATGGCTCTCTGGTATGTCTGAGCTTAGCAATGCATTAGAGAATTTTTCCTTAGGCCACAGTTTTTCCTGGGTTAGTGACAACATTCGATTGGATTTATTAATGTTTGCCATCTATACTACCCAAGCATTCGAGTGAATGGATATGCATTTCACAGATGCAAATATGACATTACGTTCAATAGCATATTAAAACAAGAATGTGCTAATAAATTTAGCAAAGCCTCAGAGTTTAATATATCAATACCGTTTCAGTGCTAAGGCTGGTTTTCAAATGTCATCTCTAAAATATAAAAGAACAGACCAGAACCTTTACTTGCCATTCAAATAAAAGCATCTGTTGTTTTCAAACAGTTAGCTAGCTCAGTTTCCACTTTAATACTTTCTCACATTTCATTCTCCTTGAATTTTATTGACATCCTGATGAGATAAAAATCGTAATAGACTTGCAGTGTTTCATACAGTCATGAAATATCCGAAATCTTGAGGAGAAAACGGTTGTCATAGGACATCAGCGGTCTAGCTGAAGGGACTCAGGGATGTTTGAACAGGCAGATAGATCTTGGACACTTAACTGAATCCAATCTAGCAATTCACATTTCAGTTCTGTTCTAGCAGGACTTAAAGGAAGACATCATTAATTAATAGAACCTTGTGCTAGGTGCCTGAGGGAAGAATAATAATTAAAAGGAGTTACTAATTGCCAGATTTTCCAGGATTCACAGAAGACTCTGCAGGTAACGTCTTTTCAGACAAGTAGCAGAAGTTCAAATTGATGCTTCAATTAAATGCTGCTATGATAAGCAATTGTTTTTTCCTCCTTATGGAACATGCACAGCAAGATTTGCCTTGTGTTAAGAAAGCAAAGAATACTAAAAAATTATTAGAACCTGGAAATCATTCTTTGGATGCTTAAAACTGCAAAATACTATTTTTTATTTGAACACTCAGTGTTTTGATTCATAATGGAGAACACAGCAGTCCAATTTTCACAAGTGAGTGCATTCCCAACCCTGCCCAAACAATTTATTCATAAATATATTTTTAAAATGAGCTGATCTCTCTCAGTTCAGTGGCAGACATCCCCAAAAGGTAGCACGCTTCATCTTAGACATGTAGTGTGGCTATCCAGAGGTAGGTAATTTAGTGCCATCAATGATGCACAGTGGTGCCATGCACTGGCTCCAGCTCCTATCTGAAAAATGCATGGGTTTCTTGCTGCTCTGCATGTTTGACAGCTACATGCAGTTATCTTGGGTGCAATACAAGCTGTGACTCGCCCCACAAAAGCATCTGGTGGCATTTGAGATATCCTAGAAAATTCAAGGTGTAATGGGTGGGACTGGAAGATGTAGGCACAGGATATACAACAGATCCAGCAGCTGCTGAACTGAACCCTGCAGTAGAGGGCAACAGTGCCTCTACTTAGAAAACAAAACCCTTCCTCAAGATGAGATTGAGTTCTCCCAAATCTATGTTTGTGCCAGGTTAGGGTGGGGTTCAGCTCACTCAAATTGAAGTGATTCTCTTGCCTAAATTTAGGCTTTTGGTTTTATTTAAGGTTCTCTATACCACCCCACCCGGACATCCAGCTGCCAATCTGGAAGGGTGGAGGGCCTCTGCAGGTCCTGTGTCATGTCTGCTGGCTCTGGGCAGATATCTTGGGTAGCCTAAGCTGTTTCAAGTGACACCAGGCAGGAGCATTTGGACAGCTGAACAAAACCCTAAAACTTAGAACCTATTCAAGAGAAGAAAAGGAGACTGTTTTGAAAGTTTGAAAACCTCATCTGAAATCTTGTACTTCACTGTGGGAATTAGAATTACTCAAATCAAAATGGAGAAGCAGTCCCCTCTGATTTGCCAGATCCCTCATTTCTTAGAGAACAAGATTGGTTTACGTTTTAAGACTTGTGTATCATGGGCACATAAAAAATAAACTGTTCAACACTTGCAATAAAATAACATAATTAATTTAGCTCAAAATCTGATTACTTAGAACTAATAAGTAAACCAAAATAACAATTGGGTATAATTTTTTGAACTCTTACTTATAGTCATGGGAAAATCCCATATTTTGCAAAACAATAAATAAATAAATAACTCCTGCCTGAAATTTCACCTTTAGATGTCATGACTTCTGATACTTACACAATGTTCTTCTATCCCCTGACAGATTTTAGGGGAACAAAAACATAGCTGGAAAAAGAATGCTGTAGAATGAACTCATAAATTATTTTAAAGATTCATTTTACCTCACGATACTCCAGGACCTGACAATCGTGGGGTTAACACTGCTGGCTTGCAGAGACCACTTTTCATTTTGCAGCCAAGAAACCACAAGACACAAGGCAGATACTTACTTTAGATATTTATTGTAGTCCATCAGAGAATATCAAATCCCTGTTTTCAAACCACCAATATACATTGCCTTCATGGTGTGAGTGAAGGGTGATGAGAATGAGAAGAACTGATGCACATGATTTAGGTTTGTTTAACACATCTCAGATAAAAATGAATTGGACGATTTTAAGTCACAGCAGTTATAGTTTTATTCTTTATATGGTAAAGCAATCTAACAAAACCAGTACCATAAAAATAACTAGAATGAATAAGGCATGTCGAAGTCTTCACTGAGGTGTCAAGTATATATATATACATACAGTACTGAATATTAAGCAACAGTGTAAAGGATCACCCCACACTTTATTACTGTTGTAATTATGAACTAATTGAGTAAGCATCATCAGTGTTTTTTGCGAGATAGACACAGAGGATATAAGCACAGATTTAAATGGTTATTATCAAACTTCTTAGATATGCTTCTCCTGATACCGGAGCTGATGGCAAAATCTCACTAGCTTCAGTGGAAGGAGGACCAGAGAGGCTGGGGGAGGCTTTTCTGATCCTGCATTGCATAGTCCTCACACAGCATAAATTACATTGTCTAGGTTGCTGTAACACTTTGAAACTTTGGATTGAAAAGGTTACTTTGGGGAGTCCTTATCCATACACGTTGGGAATAGTTACCTCACCAAAAATGACTACTTCTGATCACCTATTTTTAATACTTGGGTTAATGGATTGTGTGCAAAACACCTACTATGGCATTGTGCATGTCTATAATGGTTTCTAAACTGAAGACGGTCATGGATCCTTCATGTAGTTTACTATACCATGATGCTGAATCAAGCATACTCCATACTGTCAATGGAGAGAAGTAGAAGCAACATATAATATATGCACCTACAGCAGGTGGAGAGAATGTGTTTCCCTCTTTCTGTCTGTTGATACCATAGACAGTCGAGATCTCATGGTACTAGGTGGCATGTAGTTTGACCCCTTCATTGCTTTCTTGACATTGCACGCCACAGTAGTTGCTGCAACTGGATAATTATAGTAGATGGTCTGCACAACTTTGTGTACTGAATCAGTAAGACTTTCCTGACATGAAATCTGATCCTGTTTTAGCTGAGCTATTGCTCTCTTTGCATGGAGAGATGTCTAATTGTGGATTTTATGTTCTAATGCTTTATCTGTTCAGTTATGGCAAGATTAATATAAAGGTCAATATATCTTCTTGTTTAACTGAGAAAAGTTTTTTTTATTTCTCATTATATAGACAACTGGAGAAGCCACGTTTTCTAACATTCTTAACAGTGTTTTTGTGGAGGTTCACAGATAAAGAGTTTGCTGTGATTTTGAAGACGATATCCTTCAGATCTAATAATAACTAGAATTAAATTTTCATGGAATGATCAGCGCATTATGTAATGGTGACTTAAAAAAAGTAAAACTTTGGCTAGTAATCAGTGACAATCAATTAGACTTTCCAACAAGCCATTGCCAAGTATAAAATATGCACATGAATAAACAGTAGAATAACACTATGAGAGAAATAACTTGCCTTACACTGTCATTAATGAAAATACATATTCATTAATATATGTATACTATGAAGCAGGGAAACTAACAAGGTACAATCTGTCTGAAAAACATTATGTGGATAACATTTGCAGGCAAAAAGCAGGGCAAATAAAATTAATCTTTAAGAATGCTAGCTATTGTCTCAGTCTGTTACTGAATATTACAATCCTATCCTAACTCTCAAATGTGTTGTAAGCACTAAAAAGGATTTTTCAATAGGCAGCAAAGAAACTATTGATTTAGAAAATAAAATATATGCCTTTTTCAAACGCCTTTGTCTAGTAACATAATATTGCACTAGGCAAAATTGCCTTTGCTGAGGAGCAAGGTCTTCTAATGCTTATATTTCAGGAAGATGTGTTAAAAAATGAGTTTAATAGGAGGTCATTCATTACCTGGTAGTAATTTTAAGGTACATAAAAGAAGCAGGTGCAGTATTACAAATATATATATATATATATAAATGTAAATGTCTGTTAATACAACCCTTTGAACAAAACATCCCTGCAGTCAAACTTTTCTTGCTAATGGACAGGAACACAGCAGTTTATGGTTTAACTGTTCTGTGATTTCCAAATATCATCTTTAGCATCCTTGACATGAAAAACTCTGAAAGAAAGAAGCTTAAGAAACACAGAATTCATTATAAGTCTTGAGGGAAGAAATGGTATTTACATTACTGATCATTGCTTTGTGAAAACCATATTAACTGTTGTGCACTGGACTTAATAAAGACTCAAGGGGAAATGGAAAAGCAATAGGCCGAACAGTACCATCTGAAATTGTCTTGAAAATGTCAAACACTTCCCTTCTTTTTATCCACAGGGAAATCTGAATGTATTTCTACTAATCAAAACTTTCTGGTGGAAAGTGTGTGGGAAGGAAAGAAATGAAAAAAGACCAAGTGGCTGTTTGGGTAATCCCTTGGGTATTGTTGTGTCATACTAGTTTTGGGCGATGGACAGTGGTAGTATGATTATAAATCTGTAATTCAGTTAAGGGGGTGTGAGATGACACCATCAGAAGTAAAAGCTACTTTTATGGATTATGAATTCAATCTAAAAGAAACAAAACCACCAAATCAGATGATGGTTTTGATCATCAGTATTTTACCCAAGTCATTTTTGAAGACCATATTTTCACGAATATAGAAAAGTTACAATTTTATAGTTATTGTAGACTGAAAAGAAGGAGGTAGGGTTTTTGTGTTCAAATAAAGGCAAGAAATAACAAAATTTGAATTAGTAAACTCCCAAAATATTGTGACTGAGATTCCACCAAGGTTGCTTGTTTTTTTTTTGACATTTTCCTTTACCAGTACCAGCAAATGTTGCCAAATAACTTCTGCAGACTCACCCTTTTCCACAGTTGTTTCAGAAAATTGCAACAGCACTTACAGAGACACAAGCTATAATAATCCGAAAGCACAAGTCCTTGCCTGGGACTCACGTCGTTAGGTCTGTGTCAAGTGTTGTGGTAAATGGAATCCTTCCAATATAATTTTATAGCATGTGTGCTTGAAATCTAATGGCTTGTGTCTGTATTTATAGAGATACATATGTGTGTATATGTGTAAATAACTGTGTATACAGGGAGAGAGATGCGCACTCACATACATGTGCCATTCTCAGAAATGGAAAACAAAAAAGGAAAACAAAGTGGAGGAGCAAGAGAGCTATGAAATCGGACACTGAATGGGTGTTTACAGCTAGGGCTTTTGGTTTCTGCCACATTTCAAGTACCAGCCCCCAAAGGACAGGTTGGGGGAAAGAAAAAGACAGTATCATAATGGAGTCCCAAAAGATTCCAGAGGATACAGACAAAGCTGCACTTAATTATTTTCATTTTGTAAAATCTTATTTTCTAGCATAACAATCAGCTATTTTGCAAGAGGTATGTTAGCAGTTTGTCAGCATTAACCTGCGTATTTTAACCTTGCTTTCTCTACCAATCTCTTAGAAGATGTGGATTTTCCTGTCATTGGGGCTGAGACTGAAAAACAAGTGCATTAATGATTAAACCCAAAGGGTATCTTTATCATGGTTCTCACTCCTGAGGCACTGTATCAATCTGCTTTCTTCCCTTTAGTGGTGTGCACCTTACTCCATGATAACTCTCTGAGTTGGCTTGAGCCTTGTGCACTGCTTTCACCAGCTTTGGAAAGGCATCCAGGATTTTGGGAGAGATCTGTTTGAGCTCCATCCCTTGTGCATATGCGCATTGGAGGCAATTGCATTGCGTGTTGTCCAGGTGGTTGACAGATTCAAATGTCTTATAAGGAAGAATATAAACATAACAGCATTGGGCAGCATTCAGAGCAATGAATTCATGTTGATTTTATGTCTAGTTACATCAGGGGTGGTTTGGCCCAGAAACAAAGTCCTTACACTACGACTTCCTCAGATGGGATCCCCTCTCCAGGCTCCTCACTCAAGCACTGGCATGAAGAAGAGGCACCTCTGTGCCGACAAGGAGGACAGGAGAGAGTCTGGGCAAAGTCTGGATCCCCTGTCTCACCCATGGCATCTACCTCCAAGCACTTAAGCAAGGTGGCTAATAACAGGCCTCATCATCCCAGGCTGCCTCTTCAGGGAAGAGAGGTAAGCTGCTTCCCAGCTATGCAGGTGCTCATCTCTTTTGACTGACTTTAGAGACCTAAAAAGACAACTCTGCTGAGCAATGTGCTCTTTGAAATGCCTAGTACTAGGTGGGAAGGCCTGAGGCCCTAAAACAGCTGTTTTTCGTGAAGACAGATGGGGTGAGAGGGAAAGGAGTTGATGGGAAAGGATTTCAAGCCTGAGAGAACATAGGGATTGCCTAGCAGGAAGATCTTGGTGTTCTTTGGCACTGTCACCTCTTCTCACTTCCAAGCCATAAGTCTGCAAGTGCATTTATAAACTAATAAAAAAAAAAGTGCATTTATAGCTAAGAAAGCAGAACTTTTATAGTTTGTCTATTGTAGTTAACAATCATAAAGCTGTATATGATTGTACCGGAAAGAAAAGTCTAGTGTTGCATCCGAAGTAATTATTATAAAAGGCTATATACAGAAGCAAATTCAATTGATTAGCCCTACAGAAAGTGATTTAAGGCATTTTACACAAAAATATTGGGCTCTGTGAAGCCTGTTTCACAAATGTATCAAAATGACTGTAAATATTTTGTTATTTCTGTCCATGGTACATAAGTTCTCTGAAGTTACAAAGCCATAGAGAATTTCCTTAGAAGTTAAAACTCTGCCTTGCTACACTGCTATATATATATGCACACTGCCATATGCCACTAAATACTATGTCTTTGTAAGTAATCCTTGGAGATGGGAGATCCTGAGATTTTTCTTTAGCTTTCCTTTTGATTGGAACTCTTCCAAAACTGAAACTGTACCATTTAGTTTCAGGTATGATCTATAAACAGGATCTGTAGGTTGTTTTTCTTTTTGTCAGATTAGGCTGAAATGCTAAAATTGAATCCGTAGCAAAGCAAGTTTAATGTTTAATGAGATTTTTTTTCAACCCAACCCTATTTCTGTCTAAATCGGATTTTATTCTAAACTTGACTTGCATTCAAATATCTCCCCCCATCAATTCACATTTAACTATGTTAAATACTAATCTATAAATACAGTGTCAAAACCAGAGCTAACAATTTGCATGTTTTCAAGCAATGTTCACATGCCTGGAGTCGTAAAATTTTAACAAGCAAGTATAAATGTCAATTGATACCCAAATCAAGACATCTGACCTACTTAAACAACAACCTTTCTTTGAATTTGATAAATGTAACAAAATTGCTAGTGGAAATTAAATTATATTGCTCACCAACAAAACAAAGTAACCTCTGAAGAGCTGGCATATAAATGTCCATTGACAGATGTAGCTTGACATCCCTGAACATCTGAATGCAAATTCTTCATCTGTAAATTTGTGTCCAGATTATGTAAAAGTTGAAAAGAAGCTACAGATTATTTTGGAGATGCAAATGCTCCTTTCTTCCCCCTGAAGTACAGGTACATATTCACAAATTGTTTACAAAATATTCTTGCAGCTTCAAACTCAACTAATAGCACAAAGCTGAAACATGAACTTCTCTGACTTCTCTTTGGAGAGATTTTTAAGACTTATCATCCCTCTGTAGCTCTCACAAGCAAATTAAGATTGAGTGACTACTTCAAATTAGCCTGTGTTATCTAAAAATTGAAAGAGTTAATCTGTTGTTATGTTACGTCCATGTAACTTAATATACACATAGCCAGTGTGAAAGTAAATCAAATGGAGCTTGGCATGTTAAAATTAAATAAAGGGGAAAAAGAAAATCCAACACTAAAACTCAAAACAAGCAGTTCCAGAACTGATACAAAATGTTTCCTGATGTTGTTGCCTGTTCACTTATCTTGCTGTAGAAAAACCGTAAATTCTTTGCCATTGGCCTTGCTGGCTCACCAGCGTGGCAGGCAATAACAAAACAGAAACTATGCTACAGTTAAGGGGAAGAGAAAGAATTTATGTCAGCTGATCCAGAACATACCCTCAGCAGAACATGTTTAGAATAGAAAATAAAAGCTAAAGGTGGGGTCTGATAAAGCCTGACACACCCCCCAAATACGTAGAACTAATCTCTTTGTTGCTGTATCGCTATATC
Source organism: Forpus xanthops (assembly GCA_032466535.1). Classification (NCBI taxonomy): domain Eukaryota; kingdom Metazoa; phylum Chordata; class Aves; order Psittaciformes; family Psittacidae; genus Forpus; species Forpus xanthops. Next base: position 21,760 of record JASSUY010026570.1, on the reverse strand, counting down.
CTGTCTGAAAAGAGAAGCATTAAGTGCGACCAAAGGCAGAAAGATCTGGGGAAGGGAGACAGAAAATCCAGTGAGTTAAAAATGACTGAAAAGACAGTTCAGCCTGGACAAGAAAACTGTCATAGGGACACTGATGACTGCAAGGCATATCGGACATGTGGCACACAGGAGGAGAGTGAGATAGGAAGCTTTACTCAGAAATGTTTATCATCAGGAAACATGAATTTGCCTAAAAGGACTTTTAAACATTAATTTTGAAAGGTTTTTCGGGCTCAGGATGATACTTTGAGGTGAGGAGTGATGAGAGGAGGGAGGAGAAAGAGCATAGCACACCTGTAGCCTTGTGTTTGGGGTATTTAGTGGACTATGACCTCTAAGTGGAACAAGACATCTAAGAAACATTGGCTGAATGACTGAAGTTTGGACTTTCTCCAAAGCCCAGTGAGACACGTCTTCAGGCTTGAGAAGAAAACTCACTAGGTGCATAATGGAATCGAGCAATTTTTGTGACAGATGGGAAGGACTTTTGTGCCCAAATAATGTACATTTTAGGAAAAAAGGACTACTGACACACAGAAATCTGTTTTAGATAGTAAGTTCTTTGCATACTGAAAGATCCAGAATTAGCCAGCATACCTGGAAAGTAAGAAAAGAGAGAGAAACCTTGCAGCAAACTATAGAAACATTACTGACTTGTGGAGCAATATTTGGGCCCTTGCTACGTTCAGAAGTGGATGGTTATAATTAATTTACACAGAAAATTCACTGACAGGTCAAAAGGAAGAGCTGGACATTTGTGAGGAGCACCACTTATAACTTGTGTGATTTTATTATTAATCCTTCATGATCATATATCTGCTGGGTCTCACTGTGGAGTCACTGCTCCCCTCACTTGTTCCTCAGTTGTCTCTCTAACCATCCTGGAAGAACAAACTCTACTGTTGACAAGGGACAATTTGTGTGCCCAGAAGGCTTCTCGCTTCAGGTGGTCTGTGTGGGACCTCCAGGAGTTGACTACAGCAGACTAGTATCTAAATGGCTAGCCTCTCACTTTGAAGAAGGCCAATTTCTTTCCAACTTCCCCAACACTTGGAACAGAAAGCCATACCCTTCAGAGTTGGTTTTTTTTTTTTTTTATTTTTTTTTTTTTTTTTTTAGGAAGAAAATCATACTGGTTTCTGTTTTAGAGGAAGTAGATTTGTCTTCCCTGGAAATGTGCCGTTAAAAGGTCTTTAGAGATACTGACAGATGGTACACTATATATCTAAGATAAATGGCTGCCATTCTGTACCTCTTTTGTTGCTAATGATGAATGGATACTCTCCCTATTCCCTCTTAAGAAAAAAGACAACTTCTTTTGATAACACAGCTGTTCTGAGTTTAATAAACAAACTACACCCCTGGATGCTGGCTAGTGCTTGAAGTATTAAGCCTCACAGAGGTGCCAGGATAAAGAAGGAAAAGGAAGAAGAAATTGTACCATGAGACAAAAGCCTTTCATGCATGTTACACTGTTAACTACCAATGCTACATAATTAAAAATAAAGATGAAATGAGAGCTGATTGAAATACCCATTTTCTTGAATTGGTTTGATTTAACTGTGTAGACTTTATGCTATGGAGAAACCTATTTGACTTTCTTCAGCTTTTGGACAGACAAAGAGGCCTTGCCTATGGGAAAGCTGGGCAGAAAGACTGCAACTGCTTTGGAGCAAAGTTTGGAAACTTGAAAGGTGAATTTGCTAATGTTACCTCTTCTATGGACAAAGTTATTGTCAGAAAGAAATCAAATACAAACATGCCGGAAAAAAAGGATTTACCTTTTACTCCCTAATTATATTCAAAATCTTTGTTAATGATAAAGTTCTCATTTGCTTAGTCACAGAGACAGGATTTCACACAGGTGTAATGCACAAGTTTGTTACAATTGGTTACATTGGTCAGCAGATGTGAATAGGAAAACCTGTTGGAAAATGTTCTGATTAAATTAGTTTGGGATCGTCTCTCTTGATTGATGCTAGAATTTTACTTCATATATCAGTTCTGAAGTTCCTGGTTCTCCATTACATTTCCTATGTTGTTTAACAGATGAGAAAATGGTTACTATCATGTTGTTTATCTTTCATGTGCCCTATTACAATCGTACTGAGGTCTTTATCATTGTTTTATTGAAAAGGGTCAAAATTACACGATTAATATGACTCTTGCAGTCCATGGGAGTAGCTGTAATGGAAACATTGCCCTGTTCAGTGCATCACCTGCCCTAATATTCTTGGAAGTAGTCATTGCTGTGTCTATTATATTTTGACAACATTATCTCAGCCAAAAGCTAAGACAGCCTTTGCCTGTTTAACTGCACTTCAAAATTAAGGTTTTTGCAATTCTATGTAATATTCCACTGTTATTTATCCATTCTGATCTAGCAGGCTTGAACATTTATGGGTTAATATAATAAATACAGCTTTGTGGTCTTGGAAATGCGGATTTCTTCTTAACATATGAAGCCTGTTCAGATATCGGCTTCCATAATGCAATCTGTAGAAATCTGATTTTCCCAGCAGAATCACTCTATAATTTTCTGTATTCAGTTTTAATGGATTATCTCTGGAAATAAATTAAAAACAAAACCCACAACTTGCGTCAGTGCTCTACTTTATTTTTCATGTTAAAGTAATTTAAGTCTAGGTTAATAAGTATAGTTACATTTGATAATGATTCGGAGTTGATTAGTAAACTGAAGGCAACTGCTGCTTGCTGAGATGCTGCACATGCAGTCCACCTCCAAAGAATATCTCCAGCTCACAGGCATTTTGCATGAAAGCAAACTATTTCACAGATCTGTGGGAATCATCCTTCCTAAAAATCCCATAGAACTGAGATGATTTGTATGTCTGAGACTCAGATTTTGGGAGTTTTCCATGGGCAGAACAATGCAATGCCTCTTAGGGAAATGGGATAGATCAGCCCTTACCCAAAACCCTGAGACACATGTTCTTCTGCTCTCCCTCTTTAGCAGGAATATCTATCCTCTTTATTTTTTTTTTCCTTTCCTGATTATCTGTCTTGAAATGCCAAAGTTTAGCCAGAGTTCAGGCACTCTGCACTGCAATAGCAGTGGTGAGTACTGAGTTATCCAAACTTTGCAGTTCATTGAACCCTAAAAATTTGGGGATGATGCAAGCACAATTCAATTAACATTAAAATGAAACCTCACAGGGGTCTACAGTGCTGGTTATTAAATTGCATCTTTTTTTTAACACTGTCTGCTTACAAAGAATATATAATGTCAAGAACTTCTGGATTGCACAGCATTAAAGGTTTACAAGAACAAAAGATTTTTCCTTAGGACTTAGAAATTCTTTCTTGAATAGATAATTGTCTTATTTATCATTTATTCCTTTACCAGCTGCTAACAGAAGAGAAATATTTAAATTGTGGCACACCAACAAATTACCTTAGAAGAAGAGTTACTGGATGCAAAGGATGTGCAAATAGAAACATTGGAAACTATGCAGATTCTCACATTTATGAACATGAATGCTTTTTCTTTTCTTTCCTTCATTCCCAAATTCATTTGCTCTGTAGATTTAATAGCCCTCTTAATCTCAGAAAAATGCAATGTATGAAGACAGTATTCAGCCTTTAGGGACTATTAATGAAATGTATGCCTAATACCTCATGCAAAGGCATCTCCATCTCCTGACAAGATATCACCATGCATAGTAGGAAACTAAGAGGGGCAATAATATGGAAGACATAAATTTCTGGCAGATCACCCACGAGACAATAACATTCCAGCAAAGTCTGGTCTTGTTTATTGTTTCACCAGCAGTTTGTAACATCCAATCCAAGCAGGGCAGGGCCCCTCCTGCAAGCTCCCCAAGTGAAAATAGCCTTCATCAAACCTCCAAGTTTGTAGGTATCCTTCTTACTCCTTGCCCACAAGTCCCTGAAGGTCCACAAGTAGGTGAGAGCACTGTGGACACCAGTTTGGCTGCACCAGCATCACTGGATAGCCTAAATGTTGACTGAAGCTAACAGAGACCCCAGGAGTCAAACCAGAAGCTCCTTAATTAGCAGTGTGGAGCAGATACAACAGAGGACTTGCCTCAGGGGGCTTGGCCTTTATTACCTGTCACTAAGCTTTCAGGCCCAGAATAATCAGAGGGAAACAGCATTCATTGTCACTGAATACACACACAACATAACAAATCAAAATGACACTCAACTTGTCCTGAAACAAGGTTGCTGAGAAGTGTAGAAAGGATGTGTATATGGATAGAAAGAGGTGGACCAGAGAAGAGTTAGAAAAGACTCTCCTTGAAGAAAGAAACCTCCTGAAGACATTAAATGCTGAATCACAAGATCTGCTCTAGAGGGAATCATCAGAGAAGGAGGAAGGACTACTACAGCCTGTGCGAGAGATGTGTAATCTGAACACCCAGTCAGCAACTCCTGCACACTAGGCTGTGCTCAGAAGAATAGAGCATTATACTTTAAAGTAAAAAAACAAATGGGAAAAAAAGGAATGGATACCAGTAGCTCAAAACCTATGTTTTTCGTTATTAGACATAGTACATAGACAGTCTGCAAATACTTTGCGGCAAAAGTGCTTCAATATACTTTATCCTAATGTGGTGTGTATTTTCTATTTTAATTTCATGCCTAAATCGATAGCTAATTATAATTTGACAAGAAAACAAGATTGCAGTGGATATGATCTACCCGCTCTGCTGTTATATTGTAATGTGGTTGGCTGGCTGTATAGTGTTACCACAATTTGTCTATGCCGTTTCCAGAGTCACTGTAAGAATCAGGAAATAAATTTCTAGCAAATCATTTCAACACCATGCAGGATTTTCCCAGAAGCCTTTTGTGGCTGATGGAAGGTTTTGATATCTAATTCTTGACACTCAGTTGTCCAGTTTCCATCCTGGGTCTTATGACCAGATGCAAATTATGGAAACTGTCCAGGACCATAGTTATTAAAGCAATGTATCCTTGAAGAATCTGAGAGTACGATTGCCATCCAAGTAACAACCGTGTCCTCCTCTAGGCCTGTCACACAAACTCACATGTCCCCCCCCATATACACACATTATGAGAGAGTTTTTCTCTCTCACCCTGCAAGCCTGTTAATAAATGGACAACTGGATATGTAAAAAATTCTCTTCTTTGCTTTTCACGTGCACCAGTCATTAAAGGGTTACTTTTCAGAGCAGCACAAAAAAAGAAGAGCTGGTTGACCAAACATTTTTTTCTTACAAAGAGGTGTCAACCCTGAGCTTGTAATTAAGAAGTTAAAATCTGTGATATATATTTATTTATATATATAAAAATAGATGATCATACTAAGACTAAAAAAGTGAAAGAAATCTCCATGTCAGTACTATATATTTGTTCTGAAGTTTTGTAGAAGAAATCCTTGTGACATCGAAATTAACTGATATGAAAGATGTAGTTAGGTGTGAAACTCACTATTGATCTGGTTGCTGTTAGTCCATTAGAGAATTTCTGTCTTGGTAGGATAATGAACATAGTAGCAGAAAGTCCTAATCAATGTCAGAACAGTGACTAAAGGAAAGAAATTATATCACAAGAGATTATTTTCTGTCCAAACCCTTGAGGGGAGGTTTGTCAGGAGCATTGTTTAGCATTACCACCATGGCTTATGGTGAGCTAAGTGGAAAACTGTGCCAATTGTATAACATGGATAAATCCTAAAAGAAGCTAGGTGAAATCATGCTACTACTCAATTTTTTACTGGGCATTAAGATTTAAATCCCAAATAACTGTAACATGATATTCTGAAGCTAGTGGAGTTACTATCATACTAAAAGATAAACTTATTTTTCAGTTTCTCTACCTTCATACCAATCTGATGTGGTTGGCAGATGGAGTGCAAGACATTCACCGCTGAGACATACTTTTGTCTTGGAAAAATAATCCAGACTTCCTCCTTAGAGCAATGATCGTTCTGATGACCTGAATCATCCTACAGAAGTTCTTAAAGGAAACCTGGTTGTCAGTGAAGAATGGTTGCTTTTTTTTTGTTTCTTTTTTTGTTTTGTTGATATTCTGTTGAAATGCAGCAGCCTTGAGTCAGGCCTGACTCAGAATGAAAACTCTTGGTTTCTTCCCCCCTCTTTTTTCTCGTTAGGGAAAAACACACACTGTAAGATCCTTTTTTACTTTTGCAGCATAAAAGGAAATGAAGCTCAGAAAGTCTGTAATAAAGGATTGAGAAAGAATTCTCTCAAGAGTGGATAGAGTCTTCACAGATATCTGAAAAAAGCAGGAAGCAGTTCAGTCTGGCACCTGGTACTCTTTGGGAAAACAAAAAAGGGAAGCAGATTGCAGTACTGCTCTCTTCTTGTAGAAAACTGCAAGTGTTTGTGTCATGGTCCATTGTCCAAGAGTATAAGAAAAGAATAAAGTTGGCTGTTTCTGTAGCTAAAACACAGTTTCTCTGACCAGTTCCAGGATTATCTCCACTGTCTCTGTAGTACGAGACTGATGAAGATGACAAGCAATGTCTGCAGTGACCATCCAGGCTGTGTGGCTGAAGCCTCCACCTCCCTCCTGTTAGAGTCGACTGGTGGTGCTTCAGTGGTGATGAAATCAAACTCTGTGGGACATATGTCGTCTGTACAGCCACTTCCACTGCCTGAGCCGCTCGTTTCATCACCTGGCACAAAGGAACAAGGGAAACAACGTGAGGGCCATGGATAACAGGGTTCATTCCTTTTCTCTGTTCCCCTTCCACCCCATGGGGATGAACAACTTGGAAATGGGAAAATTTTGGTGGTGCTAAGTTTCATTCAGTAAAGCATCCAAATGAAAGCCACCATCATTCAATTAGGTTCATAAGAGCTCTTCTGAAAAAGGAGTGGACTGCATTTGACATGCAGATAAGCAAGAGAAGCAAAACAAACAAGTATATAATTGTAATTTCATGGAACATAATAATAATTTGTTTAATGTTCTCAACAGCACAGGGCACAAAGACCAAAGAAAGCCATTGCAACAGAACCAATGGATAAATGTGTTCCAAAAATATGCTTATTTAATGACGGTTACTGGTTTCTTACTTGTATCCTGGAAGTTGACATCATTGCCATTATATGCGTTCTTCAGTTTGTTAGTCATGACACGTAAGGCCATGATTTGTTGTCGAATGAAGGTGTCTGGCCTTGTGATGTCCACATCTACTTCTGGATTGTTGATTTGGTTGGTCAAGCCATCATTCATAATCTCAGGCAAGTATCTATATAGCAAGATGAATGATTACTTGAAAACGCATTAGGTTTCAGAAATACATCACTGCACAGTAAATGCTGTGCTGAGCACTTTGATAATAATTGTATAGTTCTTAAACATATCCAGTGAAACCACTTCAAAACACACTTTTTTAATCTCACAGACTCTAAAGGATCTTTTTAGTACCTCAGCTGCATTGAGAGCAGAAAGGATTTAAGCTCTCTAACCTCCTAACCCTGCACATAGTCCACAGCAAAGGTACTGTCTCCGTGAACAATGGAAGAAGCTCAGCAGTCAGCAGTAAGTCACTGCATGCTCAGATCCTCTACTGATACGAATGGCTGCACACTAAATTAAGCATCTAACAATGCATTCTTCTGTTTTTATTTCTTTCTGCTTAAAAAATATGAACTTCTTTGTTATATTTAGCATATTTGTTTTTCTGAGAGTTTAGAAGGCTATCTTGAGGCATTATGACTCTCCTTGGTTAAAGAAAGCAATTATGTCTCTTGTTCAGGTCTCTCTTTTTTGACCATTGTGAACAATATCTCCAGTCTGTGTTGTGAGTTTACCAAACTCCAGTATTCTCTTGGATTTGGTCCTTACTCCTTAAAAATAGGTTATACTTGCATCTGGCATGTGCTTTGTATGTAACATTAAAGGTATGGCATTTTCTATCTATCTACACATTTGATTTTTTTATTCAGGCTTTTAGCTTATCATTTCTTGATTGCTGCATCGTTCCCTTCTCTGACCTTGGCAAATGCAGTCTTAATCTGTTCACAGGCATCAAGTGTGCATTTGCAGGTATCTCTCCCCTGCAAAAATCAGCCCATGCCTCCAATCATCCTATGGTAAAAGTCTTTATCATCTTTTGTTAACTATACACAATTTGTTTCCTGCTGCTCTTTGTCCTCAGGAAACTCTTCTTTTAAGCATCTGTAAAGCCACCCTTTTTCCTGCTTTGAATCTCTGTTAAAATTTATCTGTGCATTTTACAGCTGCTAGGTTGACAAAGGGCGGGCATTATTTCTCTGTGGTGGCATGGTGTCCTGGGAAAAGACAGCATCAGTGCTTCCGTGCTATCTCTCATTTGTCTTTAAATACCTACTATCTTTGTCCTTTATTTATACTGCAAGGGATTTGGGGCAGATCTACCCTTCCCTCATGTTCTTTATCAGGATATGATCTATTTTGCAATTAGTTTGCATAGCAGGCTATCCCACTGATGTTTGTGGGACTCCTTGTGTGGGTATATGCTCAGGCAGTAATGATAGCACAGTTTAGCCTACTAATAGCAAACTATCATGATGCATGGTACCAAATATAGTTTAAGAATATTTCACTTCACTTTCACTTGTGCCAGCCCATTCTGTCAGTACTTATATTTGGCATTAGTGCTTGTGTTATTCTCATATTGATCTGGAAAATAAATACATCCCTTAAATACAGCCGTGAAAGCAAGGGAGAGTAAAGGACTTTCCCTGCTCAAGTCATGGTTAAGGGAAAATAAGTTTTGTATTGCTTCTGGAGGTTCACAAAGTGATGACTGCTTTGCTGCACCAGGGAAGGCTTTAGTCTTGCCGTAATAGGTCCTGGCGTTGCAAGATGAGACTCATTTGTCATCAGTGGCCTTTGAAAGCTTACATGAGAATAATCCTGGGGGATTGTGAACATATAAGAACAAAACATGACTGCCAAAAATAGCTAGCCTCAAACTGCGTGTCCCATTGTTTCATTAGTACCATAACGAGAACTAACAATGCTATAGGCATCTCATCCAGACTCCTGTGGTACAGGTTTAACTATGGTGAGAATACAGATCCACCTCCCCTAGTACTGAGGATTGCAGACCAGAGTGTTATGAATCACCAAAGATAGAAATTGGAAATAATTCTGCAGAGCTGCCTGGAGGCAGCAGGATGGAGACCTTGACATGCAGGGAAGCTCTGGGCTGCAAAGGAACAGTACCTCCATCTGTCACATGTCTCTACAAATGAAATGGCTGCTGCAGATAAATTACTCAGCCTAGAAATAAATCAATGTTATCAAGGTGCAGTTGATTAAAAAAGGTAAAAATGTAAGAATTGCCCTAGTAGCTCAGAGAGGATGTCCATCTTTCCCAGTATCTTGTGCATGACAGTGGCCATAGCTGTTAGCAGCCAGAAGTGATTAGAAATCACTGAGTTTTCATGTGGATTGCTTTCTTTTATGAAGGTTTAGCTGCTCTTTACTGCAGTCCATACATGAAAAGCTGTGGCTAACTCTGAACAGCAGTTCAGAGGCTTTCTTTGACTGATTTATGCTTTATTTAATCCTGTCTTATCCTCAGTAATAAAAAAGAATCTACCGACTTCTTAGTGAACTTTTTATAAGGAGACAATATGAGTGAGTTTAGAGATTTAAAACAATTAGAGAGAGCTGTAGTGTGTGGTTGTTACTGAGGGTCATATTCTGCACTGCGATCAGAGTGTCCTGAAGACCATCTAACTTTAATTGGACTACCCCATTCAGTTGTAGGAAGTGATCCATTCAGACTGTCATACCCCCTGCACTATATACCTCAGGATCTGGTAATCCCCAAAGCATTGCTGGCATGGAAGGAGAATGGTCCAGTGATTTTCACATAGATGCTCAAGGCAGCCATACTGGATGTAAATCAAAAGAAATCCATTATCTTATGATTGCCTAAAGGTTAGGTGGATACTTAAATTCCCAGGTGAATGAGCCTCCTGGCATTTAGAGTATAAGAGCAAAGGAATTTGAGAGGATGAATATTCTTCCTTAGATTTATACAGATTCCAAAACCTGTATGTCTAAATGTGTCTGCATATGAGCAGAGTCCCACTCTCATCAGATTGAGTCAACACAAGATCTAGTCAACACGAGATCTAGTCAGACCTAGTCAGAAGTTTATTTGTCAGTGCAGTGGGGACAGCTGTTGGAGTCCCATGTGCCTTTGGCCAGACAACTGCTCATTAGATTTCACCTGCTGGGATTTAGTTGCACAAACATAGACATCTGGTGCTATTTGAATGCTTTCAGCTGTTCCACCTCTTCTCATTACTAGCCCTGAACGGTGCGGCAGCTTTCTACACCATATCAACAGGCTTGAGGGGAAGGTCTCGGACATTTGGGGCATTTAAAATTGTATTACGTATCTTTTTTTTTTGGGCAGCTGAATGGAGTCTCGAGTGCTACTTTAGCTACCAGGGTGTACGCTGCTTGGTGTCGTGCTGCCACTCCAGTAGGGTTTAAACATCTTATTTTCCAGTTCAATGAAGGTGGCTTGACTATTCAGACCATCTCATGTAGCAGGAGATAAATGTGTTTAGGCAGTGGAAAACCGCCTCATTGATGACACTGACAGGATATTTCGGCTTTCTTCAGGCACAATGATACAGTGATTATTAAAATACCCATGCAGTTCTAGCCTAGCCTCTGATCCAGATGGGAGGTAGAGTCCTGTGTCATACTCACCTCAGACATGCTGTAGAGTCTTAAGTGAGGCTATTCTTACTTGAGCAACACAAATGTCTCCCTATTGTCTCACCAGTATTTAAGTGCATGAATTTGCATGTCTGAATGTGAAGCTGGATTCTGTCCTTATTACTGAACTAGTTCACCTGCTCCCTCACTGGGGAAAAAAGGCAGAAAAGCCAATATTGGATGCAAATATTTTGAATTGTTTTCCTTTCTTTAATGGACTGGTAGCAATATGGAACATGCAGCCCAAGGTGCTCCGTGAGCGACAGCCTCTGAGTCCCAGCCAGCACATGTTTTGACAAAAGCATTTGATGTGTGTGGGGTAGGGTTAAGTCACACTGATTGGAAGCCATGTCTTGGGACCAGTTTTTGACAGAAGATTTGTTGCTGGCTGGGAAAAGTTGTTGGACACATCTGCTTTCACTGCAGTTCTGTAAGAGGAGACACCCCTGTGAATTTTAAGCTTTGCTCCTGCTTCTGCTCTTGTTAATGATCTCTTTGTAGGCCTGGCCATTACAAGAACTGTATGCCCATTATAAACAAAGTGCCAACCTGAATCAGTATCTGTTATTTGCATCATCCTAACAAAAAACCCAATCCTCACCCCCCCCCCAACTTGCTTTCTTAGCCCTCTGAGTATAGAGAAGCTGAACAATAGTGTTTTCTGCTGCTTGCTCCTTGCTTGGTTGTCAGGTTTTAGTGTAATTTACATTGTTTTCTAAAATATTAATGCTTTCTGTTTCTTTTAGCCTTTCCATAGTTCTTGCTTGTCTCAGCAGACACAACAAAGATGCTCTTTTGGCACATCATAGCCAAGTACCACAAAGCCTATTTAAAACCTTTTTTTTTTTTTTAATATCCAGCTAATGTTTCAGGGTGCGTGCTTCCCTTTCAAGTCTAAAAATGACTGATTGTCATGGGTTCAGCTGATGAATCAGGTCACTTACATAAAGGCTGTAGTTAACCCTCTCCCCCCAAAAAAAAGCCCCAAGCCAAAACCAGAGAAGAAATCTTTCAGTTTTTAATAGACATCTGCCTCAAAGGGCAGCATTCTTCATATTGTGTTGCCACAGCATCTGCTTACAGTACAACTGCAGCATTCCACCTAGGTAGTACTGGAGTTTTTCCAGGTGCACAGAATTGTAGGCAATAGAATTCAACATACAGCACAGGCTTATTTGGGCTAGGAGAGGGACAGGCAGTCACATCCGGTCCAGAAAGGTAAGTGCAGTGGAAAATTCCTTGCTTGATTAACTAGATCACCTGACCCGATTCTGTTTGCTCAGGAGGTAGCCCCCATAGGATATATTCAGGTTTGGGTTTTTTTTCTCCATCTTGGAGAAAAGCTTGGTGAGACAGAAGGGAGAAAATGGTTTATCTGCCAGTTTCTTGTAAGGAAGAAGATGCAAAAATAAGCTAAAGCCATCAATTAAGAATTGACAGCTTTCACACTTAACAAGAAGTGGTTTATTCACACTTTTACTAGTGGTGCTAAATGGTTATCTTTGCCTACTTTCTGGTAAAGGACATCCAACTGATTCTCACTGCAAACCCTGTTGGTCAGTAACAAGTAACTTTTCCAGAGCAGCCACTAATCTGGTGGATCTTCCCATCTGAACTCTGTCAGGATTTAAAGGTTCTCTGCCAGGGAAGTAGGCACTCCCATATATGTGGCAGAGTGAAGAAGACAATTTCAGGCCAGCTGAGGCTATTCTGTACTCATTTTGATGGAATACCTTGTAGCTTTAAGCTAGACTTTGAAAATTACAGCGCTGAATTTTCCTTGTATTCCTTACTTTTCTCTATTTTTTTAATTTGTTTATAATTGTTGTCTCTGCCATATATAATTCCATTTCTTCTCTGTACTTGGAAGAGTAATTTGTTCCTCAAGGAACAGAAGGCATCTCTTCTATAGATTACAGACTTCCAAAGCTAAGACATATTAATGAATCTACAGTCCTGGTGAGCATGAGCACCAGGATAAAAGTGCATGAGCACAATCTCTCAGATGGATTGATTGAAAAGAGTTGGCTGAGTTAGTTGGAACAATTTGAGGTTCTTCTCCTGAGCACAGTGGTTGCAGATTTGGTTACTGTTCTTACTTTAGTAAGAGTCGGTCATTCAAGGGCTAATATCTTGTATTTGGTTCAAGTCCTAAAGCCTGGTTTCCATCATTCTTAGTGAAGAGGTTATCAGCTGTTGTTAAGAATTTATCTATGCATAGGGAATGAGGTAAACTTTTAAGGTCTGATATTAATGATATTTCTAGATTCTAAATATCTGTAAAGAATCTGTCTTTGTACATCTGGCAGAAGACATTAATTCTTTAAACATAAAATTATGTGCTTTTGTGAATAGAGGTATGCTGGCAAATTCTGTTGGGCTAAAAAAAAGACATTTTGTTTTAAGTAGCTGTTACTTTTTTATGTGGATTTTTTTCAAAAAAACAGATTCATCCAGTTAATAAATATTCTCCCATTTCTACAGCACTTCTACCTGACATGACCTGATTAAAACCAGTCTTCATATAGGATCAGCAATGAGCCAAGTGCAGCCTTCCAGAGCATCTTCCAGAGAATGGATGGCTCTGTTACCCCATGATTGTGGACCTTCATTTGGCAACCTGTTGTCACTGCAAAATTAATCATGGCAGCAAAGCGGTATCTGGGGAGTGTAATGACCACACTATCACAGGAGAAAAGCTAGCTTTCATTTTCTGTGACCTCAGGTTTGTAACTCTTTTCCCCTGTTAAAAGTAGCATCAAAAGGCGATGTGTAAAATGAAATATGAATCATAAGGCCTATGTGGAAACTTCTAATTCTTTATACTACCACAGGATCTGATCAAAACCTAGCAACAATTCCCTTTCCCAACAGTAGCCAGTAATATGCTGTCTTCCTAATTGTGGTATTAATGTCTAGGAAAACAGGAGATGGCTAAATTTCATGTTTTCTATGATGGGTTCTTGTCATAGTCTCTGGAATTCAAAATGCAGCTCCTTGTATAGCACAGGGGTGCTTATGAGAGGTGACACATTAGACACAATTAGACATATGCATAGTGACTAGATTTTTGCCACCTTTTTCTTGTGAACTAGTGTTTGATATCAGATACTAATCAATATATTGAAATGAATATTAATATTTTTTCTTTATCCTACAGTAAATGTCCTTGTTCATCAGCCAAGAGGTGATTTTACATCTAAAGCAATTTATTTTCAATAATATTTTCAATAATATTTTCAATAATATTTTCAATAATATTTTCA
>JASSUY010026569.1:0-20317 GCA_032466535.1 Forpus xanthops | reverse complement strand
GTTCAAACTTAAAGAGGGGAAGTTTAGATTGGATCTGAGGAAGAAATTCTTTACTGTAAGGGTGATGAGGCACTGGAGTGGGTTGCCCAGGGAAGTTGTGAATGCTCCTTCGCTGGCAGCATTGAAGGCCAGGTTGGACAGAACCTTGGGTGACATTTTTTAGTGTGAGGTGTCCCTGCCCATGGCAGGGGGTTGTAACTAGATGACTTTAAGGTCCTTTCCAACCCTAACTATTCTATGATTCTATGATCTTTAAGGTCCCTTCCAACCCAAACAGTTCTATGATTCTATGATTCCTTAACAGCACAAGTTACACCATCTGTACCCTGAACCAAGCAATGTTCTATGTTAATTCACTACAAAGAACTGATGATTCTATGTATCTGTATGCCTGAAAGATAATTCACCTTATTCAAGCTTGAGTGTCACTTTAGTAGTTTGCTGATAAAAGAAGTTCTTCAAGAAAGAAAGGCAAATAGTCGAATCAAGGTTTCTTCTCCTTTGAAGCTGCCAAGAGAAGCAAGACTTAACTAGCTTGGCCCATCTCTCCAGCTCTGGCTGACTCATCAACGGCAACATCAGCGGATAAAGCTGGGAACCCAGCTTTGCAGAGACAGCAAGGATTCCAGATGTTTCTTCACCTGTTTTATCTGCACTTAGGGAGCCTGGGCTGAGTTTGCTCCCTGTGGGCAGCAGAGTCCATATTGACATCTCAGATTGTCAGCCAGGGCTCCCTCCTTAACTCGCTTAGAACAGAACCAGCTGTGCGTGAGCTCCCTCTCACCAATCACTGTTCCCTCCTGCCTCCACTCTACAGAGAAGTGATGCTTCCCCTCATGCCTCCTCCCAGCCACAGCACAGGAATCTCTTCCTCCAGAGAGGAAAAGATGGCCAGGACAAGCAGCCTGGTACTGCTCATACAGTGAGCTAGAAAGGAGACTGGAGTCTGCTGGAAAAGGGAGCTGTGTAAAGAGAAGGTAGACAGGCTGCTTGGATAAACCAGCTCACCTTTGCCTTTCCAGACACAGGCAAAGCTCCACAGGACTGCCTATTCCAAGCAGTACTGCTCTGAAGCTCAGCAAAACCATCCACATCCACACAACACAAAGTCCATTAGTAGGCAAAGAAAGGGAGCAAGTGCCAAAAGAAGATTCATGTTTTCTTTTCCTTGTAAAGTTTCAGGTTTGTTAGCTGAAAAAGATGCAAGTTACGGTGTATTAAATAAAAGGTAAATCCATGTCCTGGTTGTGAAAGATTGCAATTAATGGTGCAGTCATTAGGACCCATAAACACAAGAGGCTTTCCACAGAAAAACATTTGTTTCACTGGAGCCGTCTCAGGGTTGGGTTTGTTTTAGTGAATTTTAACAAGAGAGAAACCCAACCTATCAAAGCTAATTGGCCTATCTGTTGAGTTCTCCCATTTTCCCAAGCATCCATGGGCCAGAGACTGACTCAGTGACATGATGGTTAGGTCACTTGCTGGGAATACAAGTAACTCAAGTTTAAAGTCTCTCAATCAGGTAGATAACATCAACACCCATCTCCTACAACCCAGGGAAATGACTCAGTCAGTAGGTTACTGGTAATCCAGTGTGGAGTCAGCCTTGTGGCTATGGCTTTTTCAGCAGGGAAAACGTTTCAGGTTTTTTCTAATATGGAACAAACCCAGAAGACAAACTCCAATTTTATTGTAAAATAGAATTCTTGCATTCTGTCCAGTCCTCAGGAATATCATTTCCCTTTTAAATAGTTGTCTTCTTCCACGGTATTCCTGCTTCCCTGCCTTCCACTGCCATGCTGGCATTTAAGTGTCGGTTCCACAGTTTTCTTCAGATCACTGCAGACCTGACAGCAGACAGACATCCTCCTGACACCTTCCATTCCTCTGCTTCACTTACCTGAAGTGATCAGAAATAAGTGAACACAGCCAGTATCCAGCAGCCTTCTGGCATGGAACTGCCAAAGAACACCTCTGCAGTTCTCACCCACCACCAAAGACATCGCAGGGCAGAACCACCACCACCCTGGCACGATCAGATGTCACCCCTCAGTTCCCATGTGTGGTCACGGTTGGCCACAGCATACAGACAGAAACCCCACACCAAACAACCACTGTGGAAGATGTAGCTGTGGGAGGTGACAGACTGCAGGAATGGATGAAGCATGAGGAGAACACCACGCTGCTCCAGAGCCCAGCAGAGCACAGGCTTTGTTGCATCTTCTTCATTCCAAGCAGACCTTTTACCTCATTAACTTCTAACATTTCCAGCCTCTGCAGCCTTTCCTGCATTCTTTTTGTTTAGAACATTGCTCTTACTGCATTAGTCCACAGCCACTTTCTTCCTATGATTTTACACATAGATGGCCACAATATGAAAAGGCACTTTTCAATTTGTTACAAACACACGGCCAGGGTGATTTAGACAGCTATTCTGCTTCCACTTAGGAATCTGGCAAATGGAGGACACAAAAGAGAAGTTGGTGCCTGCATTTAAGAATCGAATCCATGTCTAAGTACTTAAGCACTTAAATACGTGGCTTGATGTTCAAAAAAATTTGGCATCAAAAAGGTGCCAGCAAGGCCAAATGGGAGCTGATGACTTGGAGAATTCCATCTCTTATTTTGTTGCCTAAATAGCAATACAGGAATAGGGCCCAGGAGCTCATTTTAAACAAAATATTTGTATGTATGCTGGCTAGAGCTGGAGGGAATAAACAGGATCATTGATCCCCTCTGAATGGCAAATTGCTGGAATTTTGTAAAAGCATTATTCATATTACACAGGCATTCAGACGATCGCATGTGAGAGTTGGGCAGCAGCAGGACACAGAAAGGTTGCTCTTGTCCTGAGGGCAGCTGGTAGAACTGGGCAAGAGGTCCATGTGCTCTCAACCTGGAGACCACATAAGACACGGCTTCCCACACGAACTCCAACCACCCACCAGCATAACAGGCTCATACCCCTGAAAGTCCACTTTGTTAGCAGCTAGGCAGCTGACACGCAGGTACCAGCAGGGCTCGCGAAACTTCTTCACAGAGAGCTTTTTCTTCAGCAAACTTCACATTCAAAAGAACGGCCAATGGAAAACCAGACATAAATCTCTTGCAAGACTTCTTTATGCAATTCCCTCCTGAGATGACAGTGTCACGTATCCATCTGCTCTCAAAGCTGCTCCCGAATGACCAAGCCTACATCTCTGGTTTACTGAGAAGATGGTTTGTATGTGGAAAAGCCTTGATGCTCCTTGAAACTGCTCAGATAATAGGCATAGCTGTTTCTTTCATGTGGCTAATCAGGCTGTACATTACCTGAATATGGGAGCTTCCCAAGAGGAGTAAATGATCTGTGTGAGCTCCTTTCTCAGGCTGGGCGGTGCCTACACTTAACTAAATCGAAGTTTACTTAAAAGCTTATTAGAGCTTTTGGCTTCATACAGACATCACATTTCTGGGAAGTTTTGCTGAAAAAGTTTGGCATGGCTACAATTACAATATTGTTACAAGTCACTAAATGTTTTTGATATATTTGAAAGAGAAATTCTGTGTTCCTTTTCTATACAATTTATCTCAATTGCAGTCAGCCAGACCAAGGGATTTATAAGCTTTGCAGAACTTTCACCCTCATTTTGAATCTTTCATATTTCCAGCTTACAATAAAGCCTACTAACAATGCCCCCACAATGCTTCAGTTCAAAAAAGAGTAAAGGAATAACAGGACTGATTACAGAATTAAAAGGATGCTGCAGCTACTCAGCTACTGACTTTTAATAGACCTATTAATAACTTTTCATGGTTTTCATTGTGAATGAACTGCAGCAGCTGTCCAGTGAAGGAGAGCCTGTTCTACTGGGTACTTTTCTTATGCTTCTGCCTACATTATGACCTATCCACATTTACACCATTTCCAAATTCTCAACTGAAACAAATATCCTCAGATGGGCAGTGACAGTTTTGAGTGTCACAGCTGTATTTAGTAGAATAAAAAGCACAAACCAACTTGTCAGACACACCACTGTGTCAAGCTCAATTACCTAAATAAATGGAGGTAATGGCTAATGTTACTTGCTGCTCTCCTTGAGACTGCCTCAGGGTGGATTTTTGTGGTCTCTTCCCGGGAGGATTACATCTGCCTGATTTAAAGTTTCACTTCCAAACCTGATGTCAAAGCCTAAAAGCTTGCTATAGAAAAACTGTGCAAATTTACAAAAAGATCCTCCATTATCTGGGGAAATTAGCATTGGTCCTAACAGGAATCTTATTTAAGCAGAGCCCATCTGTGGGACAAGCAGTGCTTCCATTGCTGGTGCAGGTAGGTTGTGATCTGACCCTGGTGGAAACCCAAAGGCATGTTCCCTAAGTGAACAGTCACTCTAAACATGTCTTCATCACCTGGTAGCCCTGGGGCAGATGCCCGTATGATCATCAAACGGCACAAGGAACCTGAACACCAACATGGTGACACTGGAAGCAGTTAAAACGCACAGGGATGAGGAGAAAAACATTTTTTTGCACTAAAATTGCACATTTTGTTTTAAACACAGTCTTACACCTCGTTATTTATGCAATGCAAAAGCACAGCATATTTCGTCATCTTGTGCAGGGAAGAGAACTACTGGACCTATGCTGACTCACATGAGCTGAAAGGGGGCTCTTCCTCTCTCCAGTCATCCCTTTGTCCTTGGCTCAAGGGCCTCCCATCTGGAAGGGTTTTTCCGAAGTTATTCACTCCATGTTTTTCCATACACATACAGAAAGGCCCAGTGATTGTGAGAACTAAGCTGAAGTCACCACGATATCATGAGTGATTTATTTATACACTTGCATGTCATTTGGTGTGGGTGACATCCACCCTCTTACATTCTTTGTCAAGCCTGCACAAAGGAGCTATGCAGACTGCAGATGTTTCCCAGGACTGGCCTGCTGTCTGACAACCCTTCAGTCCAAGGTAAAGGTCTTTATGCTGACCTTTAGGTGTGCACTCAGTGCACTGAAGCTAAGAATGTGCAAAACCTGTATGGGTCAGGATCAATCCAACAAACTGATCCATCTGTATCCTCATCTCCACACTGAGCTCCAGCAGAACTACTGGGGTACCACATGGGCACAACCTCCTGCGAGATTCCTGCTGTGCAGAATAGTAAAATACAGAGCACAGTCCCTTGCAGGTACAAAATCCTGCAGGCAGACCCACATCAACATGCAGCCCTATCAACAGCTGGTGGGAACCCACAACTGCATTGGGTCTCTAGGTACATGTACCCAAGTCTCTGCTCTGCAAGCTCCAGGCCATGCTGGTCTGCTCTTATGCAGCCCTTTTCAGCTGTAATTGTGCCTGTCCACCACAGATGCGCACCTCTGGGACCTTAGCATAGATGAAGTGTTTTCTTTGCAGTTTGGCACACAAAGTCCTACTATGGCATACGGATTGAACAGGCCTTTGGACCACTCTGCAGCCTTTCTTCCATTCAGACAAGCATTAAGGATTGCACTGCTCTATACAGGGGATTTCCTCATCACAGAACAAAATAAACACCCATAAGTGCATGCATAAATGTTTCCCATTTCACATCCAGTAGCTGAAAAACAACTTCCTTTACCAGCAGTGAGCTCTGGGGGGGTGCTTTTTTTGTTTGGTTTGTAGGGTGCTGCTTGGGTTTTTCTGGGGTTGGTTTTTTGCGGTGTTTTGCTGTTTTTTTGTTTGCAGGGTTGCTGTTGGTTTTTTTTTATTTGGATGAGGTTTTTCTAAGAGGCAGTAGATTAATGACCATTTATTTCTGAAAACCAGTCTCTGGGTTTAATCCAGCTCCCAGCCAGTGCCTATCAAAAGGATACAGATCTATAAGGTCGCACAGTCATCCCAAATAAGACTAATAACCGATTTCAAGCACTTTATTCTCCAAGTAGACTCGAGTACCTATAGTTAAGTCATAGTTCTAAAATTCTATTCATGCCCCAAGCAATGCAAGAAATAAGCAGTGTCTTCAGCCACATTAAGAAGCATTCATTTTCTAGACAAAATCACATTCCAGAACTGCCCTTAGCTCCTCTATTCTGACACCAACTTGAGGAAAGGTGGGAGAACCATCTTCTCCCTGCATACCAGGGTATGTGTACATTACACAGAACTGCTATGCTGGAACTTGTATGGTTAAGATTTTAATGGAATGTTGGTTTTAGAGCTGAATATATGGAAGCTCTTGAGTTACAAGAAGAATTATTATTGCAAACCTGACTACAGCTACAGTTGGTGTTCTTGGAAGATGAGGGTGCAAGTAACAAGAAGCTAACAAATTCGTGCCAGTACATCAAGTTTAATTTGCTTTCCTTTTCCCCTCCCTTCTAAAGCTGGCTGAAATACAAGTTCCACTGTAAATGCAGTGACTAGCAAACATGGATGCCATCAAAAATACAGTGCTGCCAAAAGGAAGTCCTCCGTTGACTAATAACAGTTTCCAATAGCAAATGCAAGATATTCTCGGCACTGAACTGGAGAGATTTAGGGATATATTCTAAACAAGATGTGCTTTTTGCAGCTACAGAATATGAACTGTATAACATTTGGACAAAAAGTTTTTAAGAAGTCACCAGTAACTTGAGAACAAAGGCAGAATCAGGTTTGGTGGCTCTTCAATGACCTTTACTTCAACAGGCAACACTAAAATCTCCCTGTCAAGCCTATTAGCAACTTATGGCTGCAAAAAAAAAAAAGGCACAAGTCACTGCTACACAGTTTGGCACTGCAAAGGCCTCAAGTTTTTGCTGACTGAAATATGAAAACAAAGCCTTTTATTTTGAAAAGAGAACACTGCTTGCTTGATGCTATTATTTTTGTGCAGTATTTGTCACTGTCAGAGGACAATACAGAGCATAATCAAGTTCATTTGTTAACTACGTAACCCATTCTTTGAAAACCTTATTTAATGCAAGACGGCGTCAGTGATATATTACAAAATCAATTACTAGAACTGAAAATTACTTTTATAAAGATCACATTATATAAAATCTTGTCTTCTGTACCCTTTGCTTGATGAGAGTGCATGACATTTCGTATATTTACTTCTCCTGCGGACACAGGATTTTGGTTTTCATTTGAATATGAAAAATATCCTGAATTCCTATTGCTGTGATTCAGTAGTTCTATCAAAGACTGCCCACGTATTTCCATAAGAGTAATTTATTTTACCTTTAAAGTAAACACAAATTTGTCAGAAATACTTGCTAGGTCAGTTTTTAAGCTATACTGTGTGGAGAGTATGTCAAAATACAAGCAAAAATCAGTGTTGAATAGTAATTTCAGAAACATGCTAAGCAGTACTGAAAAGAAGAAGGTTCTAAGCAGCCAAATGAGGTGAAATTTGTCATCAAATCACTGAAAGCAAGAAACAGAACAAACTTCCATACAGAGAAATTGATATATTATGTGCCCAAGTTGGACATTGTTGTGTTAAAAGTTGCCTGTCAATAAAACATATCTGACACTTTCCAGCAGTATAGATGCCGCAGCTGCGCAGGGATACTGCACTGCTGGCTTTTAATACCTTGGAGGTAAAATGCTATGCCCCACTAAGTAATTTCGGTCTACAATACAGCTTCCCACCATTCTTAATTTCATAATACAACCAAATTATCTGAGGTGTAGGTAAAATAAAAGGACTAATGAGCATTTATAACTCTAGGTGGCACACTCATACAGTAAAAGACTATAAATCTAAACAGAAACACATAGGGTCACCCAGGATATTTCCTTGGGTTTTCCACCTGAAACATACATAATCTATCAGCAAATACTGTTTGGAGCCAGATTGTGAGTTAGTATTTCGAAGGCTCTGCATCATTTTCACAAGTTAGAACTGGGTGATTTAATAAGAAGCTGCAGAATTTGCACTTTTATATTTCAACAGTACTGAATTAAGTTAATTTATGACTCCACATACAGTTGATTCTCATGGCATAGCACCCATTCCAGCACACTATGATACTCCAACCTACTTCACGGATAATGGGAATGAGACCTTACATCTTTCTTAAAGTCTCATGCAACAATCAGTTCAGTTACACGTTTTTAAGCTTTGAGCTTACAAAGGAAATTTTTGTTGCTGCTTTGTTTTTAAGCAGGAGCTCAGCTTAATTTATTACATCAAGTCCACATCATAAAAAAGTCATTGTAATACACAGCCTTTAATCTACCCATCTACATAGTGTAGGCAGTATAAGAATCAGCTGGGACGGTGATGACAGTCATGAAAATAACATTGCAATACTTTTATTAGAGTTTGTCAAGGGTATGTTGCTGCTGTTACGCAATTTTACTGAGGCCATAATGAATGAAACAATAGCTGTGCAACAGAACTGCCATAGCATACGCCTGAACAACTTCCAGAGTGACCAGAACTGCAAAATGCATAAATTAGTGTTTGACTAATTATTTGAGTAAATAAACTTGTGCCTAAAGACAAATACAGTGCAGATTTACAGTGTCCTAGATGTTTCATGCTAATGGTGAAAACCACTCTACCCTCCAGCAAGTACAAGGCAGGTGAACAAGCTCTCTCGCCCTCCCAGTATAGTTACGCTTGGCTACTGTGGAGAAGCTAACGTACCATAGCTTAAACCACAGTGAAAGGGCACCCATACTGTAGGTACAAAACCTAGTACAGACCAGCATGCAGCCCTGCCTTCAGATGGTTTTGTAATTCATGATGTGGAACATATGTATAACAAAGGACATACAAGAAGGAATAAAAAAAGTGCGTATGCATGTACTGACTGGAGAACTACGTGGACATGGAAGCATTTGCCCACAAAGCCACAGAGGAGAATGTCTTTGGCCTGAAGCCAGTACAAGAGCACCTCAGAAGCAAAGTACACAAGTCTTCTCCATTTCTTTAATACTGGATATAAAATCATTAATAAAACCATTAACATCAACTTTTTTTCTCTAATATGTATTTATAATCACTCCCTGCTGTGTGGTAAACATTTGCCAGAAAATGTACATCTGTAGCATGCTTTCACTCTTAAATATGCAAATAAGACACACATTTCTAACATTTATCATTCATCTACATACATAAATTTGTCATTTCCATTTGTAAGTGCAATAAATGGTCACCGTCATTTTTATAAATCATTTAACAAGTTTATTTCTACAAAGTGTGACTTGGAAGCAGGTACTATAGATACAAAAATCTGAAAAGACTGATGTGCAGCACATATCATTTCTTTATGTTGTCTAAGTGGATAATTTACTCATTTCAGTGGGCATCCATCACTTTTCTCATAGCAACAATAAATAGGTATTTTACTTTCCATAAAACGTTCTTTCAGATAGCAGGTTAATCAATACAAAATTAGCATTTAACAACATAACCCCTAGGTCATTGCAGGCTGATCATGGAATTGGAAAATCTAATATGGGATCTCTGTGCCCACCTAGGACTGAGTAATTTGCAGGGTCTCCAACATGTCTTCTACTGCCTTCAAAGAGTATTTAGTTTCTTTCTTACTGCGACCTGCAAACTAAACAACAAAAAAAGTCTGTTATTCGTCACATATCAGAAATTCTGTGTAAGATCCTGTGCAAAGAACAGCTCTAAGCATTAAGTGCCAAAATTTAACTCTATTGACTACAAACTTAAAAGCACAGCCTATTTATTGTTTCACTCAACCTCAGTATTTTTACAAGCTATATCACCCTTCCTCTATTATGCACTGGAAAATACAACAGAACTCCTTAATTTCACCCATTTGCTCTGAATTTGAATATTCAGCACTAATAAATATTCCACTTTGAAACTGAACATTTATCTGAAGTGAGATCATCCTGCTGATTTGCTTGCCTGGTAAACTTTAACATAATTTTTACTTCAGCCTTGATTTTTTAATGCAAGCCAAATTATATATTAAATGTTCATAATTTAATAGACCTGTTCTTGAAGCTAATCTATTTTCTATTTTGTTACAGAGAGACAGCGCTACTTATCAAAATCTCCAATAAAATAATGCAGTCATCATACAATTATATTTTATTGTTCAAAGCAACTGTAATACCATTGTATTTGAATGTAACCTCCTATCACACCAGCAATTTCAGAAAGCATTTGAAATAAAGTCTTTCTTGAAAACAAAGTACAACTTAATAAATACAATTAATGGCTTTAGACGCCCTAAGACACATGCAGCCATCTTAGGGAAAGAAAGAGGCAGAAGGGAGGAAATGCTGATCACCCCACACTGACCTCAAAAGTGTTTTTCATAGAATCATAGAACAGTTAGGGTTGGAAAGGACTTTTAAGATCACCTAGTTCCAACACCTCACACTAAACCATGCCATTCAAGGCTCTGTCCAACCAGGTCTTCAACACTGCCAGTGATGGAGCATTCACAACTTCCCTGGGCAACCCACTCCAGTGCCTCAACACCCTTACACTAAAGCATTTCTTCATCATATCCAATCTAAACTTCCCCTCTTTAAGTTTCAACCCATTACCCCTCATCCTATCACTACAGTCCCTCATGAATAGTTCACCTCCAGCATCCCTATAGGCCCCCTTCAGATACTGGAATGCTGCCATGAGGTCTCCACGCAGCTTTCTCTTCTCCAGGCTCAACAGCCCCAACTTTCTCACCCAATCTGCACACGGGAGGTGCTCCAGATCCCCTGATCATCCTTGTGGCCCTCCTCTGCACTTGTTCCAAAAGTTCTATGTCCTTTTTATGCTGAGGACAGCAGAACCGCACACAATACTCCAAGTGAGGTCTCACAAGAGCAGAGTAGAGGGGCGGGATCATCTCCCTCAACCTGCGGGTCATGCTCCTTTTGATGCAACCCAGGATACGGTTGGCTTTCTGGGCTGCAAGCGCACACTGCCAGCTCATGTTCATTTTCTCAACAACCAACACCCCCAAGTCCTTCTCCTCAGGGCTGCTCTGACAGTACTGATGATTCCTATCACTCATCATCCATATCTAACATAGTGGATTTATTGACTAGGTTGATCTTTGCTCAAATGAAACAACCATTTTTAATACACCTGCATTAAAAAAGTTTGCAGTTTGGGTTGGGATGAGTGGTAAAGAAATTACAGAAAAGTAACTATAACTTGCTGCTAGTAAAACAGCCTATTCTCTACCTAAAGGTTAACATCTAAACACTCAATAAATTTTCAATTTAATGTTTTTTATTTCAAATACCACTGGTGTCTCACATAGTTAGTCCTTGATTTATAATGTGTCCCTTCTCTCTTGTAATTAACTTAATTTAGCAAACTCTTCATGACCTGTTAAGAAAGATTAAGTCATCAAACCCAGGTAATATCACACCATCAACAAGCTGCAGGACCTGTTAACCTGCTTTTGACCCCCAGGCTACAATCTAACACTGTGACTCTCAATCAGTACTGAGTTCTTACAAAAGTAGTTTCGGCACAGTAAATAAAAAGCTATTTCAAATAAAGTCGCTAGGAGAATGTAAGGTTGGTTTTGTGACAACATTTTATAGTTAAGAGACATACTAAACCCACTGTATTTTCATATTTCATATTTCTGGATGATGAACTGATGTGCTGTGTTTTGACTCTAGCAGTATGTATAAACCCATTGTTCAGGTTGTGCAGCCTCCTGAGTGACCTGCAGCCATCAATGTCAGAGGAAAATCAAATTCTTAAACACTCTCCCATGTAGGAGAAAGTAACTACTGCTGAGATCTGACTCAATACTCTTTTTGTTTGCTCTAAACAAGAACTGTCCCAACCAGATACCTGGGGAGTCTAAATCCTTTCAGAAAAACAAGAAATGATAAAACAGAGCTCAAAATCCTCCACTGAAAAATTGCTTTCAATTCAAAGCATTCAGAGATTTCAATACAGAGAACAGAAGCCAGAATATATTGTGGTCAAAAATCACGCCTGGCAAGAAAGAGAAAGCATGCAGAGGAAAGCTTCAAAATCAGAAGAATTTCATTTCACTTCTCTTCAGGGACACTGAAAGCAAAACTGACAGAAGACATTAGTTTAAAAAATGTTACTTGCTAATTTCAAGAGTGGTTGCCTTCATGATACTGACATGTATTTGAAGCTGACCAAATAAAACCAAACTCTGCGTCATAACAAACAGGAGTATACTTGGAAATGTAATCACTTCAAATTTGCCCTGATGAACAATTATTTTGTCTATTCGGCCATTACACAGCAATTTGACTGATTGAGCCGGAATCCATTTCTTAAAATCATGATTTAATTTTCTGTTTCCCAAATGGTTTGTAACAAAATCACCTCTCTCCAACCATAAATAACACGTGGATTGCTAACACAGAAGAATTTAGCAATGTACCCAAGAAGTATGTATCTGGAAAATTACTACGAGTAGGATCACATTAAAGATTTTCATGAGCATTAATCAAACTCATTTGCCTCTGCTGAAACGCTTCTACCAGACAACATGCTAAACCAATTACCTAATTGAAGAGCACTAGGTAGCCATATTTTGTTTCTATGTTAAAGTAACTGTGACTCATGTCCTCAGAACAGAAACACGTTTCTTCACAGGGTCTGTGCAGAGAGAAGAATCCAGTTTCCCAGTGATAAGGCAAAACTGAGTTTATAATAAACTTAAAACAATCCTTTGAATAATGAGTATTTCTCTAACATCTGAAATGAAAGATTAATACTTTTTTCCTACCGAGTCAATTAAACTTAAGTGGCTCAGAGAATAATGACCTTTCTTTTAGCGCATGTGCCAGCAGCCAAGAATTTCAGCTTCATAAGCAGCTCTTGCTACAAAACCTTTCTGTCTTCCTGCAAAAGTTTACATTTCTCCTAGATTAGGCACAGATGAAAGTACTAATCAGCACATTTAACATTCAAATAAGTATATTAACCAGATGGAGCATCAAATACCAGTATTATTTCATTCAACTGTCCTTTAGCCCCATGTGTCCTGGTAAACTGCTGCACAGATTAAGCAACATTAGCAGCAGTAAGGCTTTCTCTTTCATACTCAAAGATCATTTTCTTTAATCTATAATAAATGTAAAAAGTTCTTCTGATTTCATACAGAAATGCACAGCAAAAGCAAAAAAACCAAGTGCCAAAGCAAACTGCCAAAATGAAAAAATAAACTGAAAGAAGGGGACCAGTGAAAATATTTTAAGTAAATTGCATATAAATTAATATTAACTGTAGCCAGGGCTGAATTTGAAAAAATAAAGGCAGTTTTCCAAAATTACTGAACAAACTGCAGGTAATTCAAGTTTAAATCCAGATTGAAAAAGAAAATGGTGAAAGATCTCACTGCAAGCCAACTGCTTGCTTGTAACTTTTTGAATTAATAACTTCATATTTAAGGTCACAAATTCTTATCATTTGTCTAGGCACCCAAGTCAGGATTCTAAATGCATCTTATTTTCTAGAACATAAATAGTGGAAAACCTGCATTTTAACAGTACAAAGGTCTAGCTAATAAAACAAGTCAATGCCAAACTCAACAAGCTCTTAAGGCTTTCATTACACTTTAGAAAGTGCTCTGAATAGTGCAAGAAAAGTGAGGAGGATTTACAGAGATAATATTAAGTATCTTGCTTAAAACCTGGTTAGACAACCCTTCACTAATGAAGGAATCCTGTGTTTCGACTGGCACAAGCAACCAAGGCTTCATCCTTAGGTCCAAGAGATGACAATTTTCAACTGTTCAACATGCTAAGAGAGCAACAAATCAACACAGACTCATAGGGGAAACTGCCTCCTTCTACATCACCAAACACCATTTCCTGTAGCAGCTGGATGTGGTATCTGACATACACATTGGAGTGGTCAAACCCTTCTGCTGTCATGTAAGAAGCTCAGTAGGGCTGGTCTAGGGCAGCCCGATCCAGCTGTACTCACTAGATCTTCTTGTCGTAAGAGGACAGGGGTGTTCACACCATTTGCACACCAAATCCTAGCTTGAGCACTTACACCTTCTCTAAAGCAAAAATCCCCCTGTGATTACAGTCAGATACAGTGTTCATCACTTCATGTCCGAAGCAGCTAAAAAGAGCAGCTGAAGTATGCAACATATCACAAAAGTATGAAGTCACAAAGAAGTTATGACATATGTTTCAAATATATGTTAGTTGTGTTAATGTGAGCTGTTCTGGAAAGCATCAACCAAAAATGCTTAATGCAGGATTCAAAAGAGCTTCACAGAAACAGGGGAGTTGCACTTTGCAGTAAAAAAACCCAACAAGACCAATCTCAAAACTCCCATGTCCAGAAATCTCCTCCACTCCCCAATACAAGTCCTATTTTGTTACAAATATTGTGATGTTAACAGGAAGCCACATGAAGGAAAAAGAAAGAAAAAAAGAGGCAAGCTTATCTGGCTGTAAGTCATGTAACTACAAACTGTCATAATTAAACTTTCATTACACTTAGAAGCAGGAGATGCCTGTTTCTAGGTCTTAATACTGGTACACCACATTCCACAGTCAGCACTGGTTCTGCACTTCCATCCTGATGCATCCTTTGGGCTGTTTCCCAGAAGAGCTAGCAAATGTCTACTGGTGGTAGAATTGGAACTGGAAACTTCAATCATAATATTCACTTGCATCACATATTCAGAACCACTCTAACAGTTCATTTTGTCAAGGTGTAAAGCATGAATAATAGTTTTCACTATTTTCAAAATTCACACACCTTTTAAAACCTTTTGTTCTATCAACAGTGAATCCATTGTCTATTCTGTTCTTCAAGGGTTTGGTTTTTGTTTGCTTGTTTTTGACGAAAGTCAAACTTGAGTTTTCCATTACAGGAAATGTCAGACATACTGTAGTCAAAAGAAGTCCCACTTATTTATGGGACATCAGATAAAGTTGGTAATTCAGACACACCTTTTTGTTGTGAGCAGGTAAATTAATGAAAAGCAGAGAGTCATTTTAAAGAGAAAATCAGAGAAATAAACTTCAGGCACACAAGTATAAAATGCTTAATTATGCCCTCAGGGATACAATATTCTTCACTGTAAAGCACAGTCAAAAGCTATAGGGACAATCAGGGGAAACAAAATACTTCAAAGCTGTAATACATCAAAACCACATCAGCCACAAGAAGCTATACTTATGGCAATGAACTAAAATACTGTATTAAGAATGAACTGCATTGGCCATAAAAGAAAACCTTATCTAATTCCATAAAGGATGGAACTGGTCAAAAGGCCACTTGCTGGTATTAACTGTGAAACGGTAGCAGCAAGAGAAAGATTAAATATTGGGTTCTGATACTGAAATATCACAGAAAGAAAGGAGCATTACGTCTATATAAAGTCTCTGCATTTAATACCAATATTTTTGCTCAGAAAAAGTTACAGGGAGAACATGATAGTATGATGCTGATGTTCAGGATTACCTATACATGAACTTTGACTGGTAGGTTTTAAAGAACAGCTGTAAGGGAGTCAGACATACTATGTCTGGTACACATGCACAGCAGAACCTATGAGCAAAAACCTATTTTCATTCATAGTTATAGAAAAAATATAGAGACTTATAACGCAAAAGCAAAATAGTTATTTATGCATAACTCTGCAAATAGCTGAAAAGCCTCTTCATGAGTTCAGTAAGTTTTGACTGTGGCCTACAAAAGTCTACATTATCACAAATCAAAGGGAATTTTTCTATGCAACTATGTGAAACCAACTTCACACACAATTACTAAGATAATTATTAGGAACACCATTAAATGTGATTTTTAAAGGTCAGAATAAATCGAAGAAAATAAAATTCTAGAATTTTGTTTGCTAGTAACAGATCAAGTCGCTCTAAGAATTAAGACACACCAAGTTTTATTAAAATACTGAGCTGTAGGACTAAGTCTTGGAGATCAGCACTGCACTAGAGTCCATTCAGTTAATGTTAGTAGAAAAGAAATCTGGTTAAAGCAAATAAATAAATAATATTAATTAATAACTGTAGAATACCAACCTTATATTCATTAAAGCTTCCAGGATATCAAAACACAAGTAGAACATAAGAAATCCAAGCAAATTATGTCAATTTACACACATTGTATCTAGCCTCTTGAGCAACAGCTGATAAAAGTGCAGAAAAGAACTACAGGGCATGGTAACAGTAAAAACACTGATGTACTAACCTGGTATGCTTTATTTATTTGGTTGGCTGCCCAGCTGGCATATTTCATATTATCCTTTTTCATTTTTGCACTTGCTTTTGGATTGGAGGCAATATGGCTGGCAGACTAGAATACAAAAATAAAACTAGTGTAACTATAAAATAGATGTGCATGGAATTAACTGAGAGCATTCAGCACCTCTGCATTCAGAGCCCCACAGAGAGCAACATTGGAAAAAAAGGTGAAAACCAAAACAGTTACAGGTAAACAGCATCCAAGTAAGAATTAGCTTAAACTTTTAAAACAAATGTTTGTTTTAAATAAAGCTAAACCAGACTTCAGTTCAGTTCAGTTGTCTACCAAGTTAGGAACCAAAATGGGGACATGAACCACCCAATCCCATTTGCTTTCCTGATGTGAGGGTTATGAATTAGTTTTCCCCGTTCAACTGTGTGTTCAAACTGCCTTAAAACCATGACATTATTTTGTATCAGAAAAGCAGGTAAGACTATACATAAACTAAACAAATGAGGAAATAAGAAAAGATTCCTTAATCTCAGAGACTTTAATTTATATAAATAAAAACATTCTGTAAGGAATCATTGATAATCCTTCCCACAACAACTGAGTGCAAAAGTCCTGAATGCAAAGAACCACAAGAACCTTCCTCTTACACATCAATGCAGAACCTCCAGGGAAGGTTTTAAAAAGGAGCATGTAAGCAGATGGCTACATGAATAATAATACAGTTCAAACTCAGAGAATGTTCCCTTACAGCTATTTCCCTGAAACTACCTGCAGAAACAGGAAAGGAGCAAGGCCGTCAGAGAAGCAGCTTCCACAAACTCAGGAATGTATTCTTTGAAGCCATGCCCACACAAATTGAATTTGTGATAGAGTACAAGGTCGGGGACCTAAGATGGGGCAAAATTCTCTCTGGTTTCCTGAATTTGATGAAGTAGTGACCAGTTTCCTTGGCATATACAGCTGAAAGCCTTTGTGGAGCATCTACTAGGGTTATGGACATTCTTTGGGGGACTACAAACATCGGGCATGTCAGCCCTCTACTCTGCTCTTGTGAGACCTCAATTGGAATATTGTGTGCAGTTCTGGTGTCCTCAACATAAAAAGGACATGGAACTGTTGGAACAAGTCCAAAGGAGAGCCACAAGGATGATGAGGGGACTGGAGCACCTCCCCTATGAAGACAGGCTGAGAAAGTTGGGGCTGTTGAGCCTGGGGAAGAGAAGGCTGTGTGGAGACCTCATGGCAGCATTCCAGTATCTGAACGGGGCCTATAGGGATGCTGAGGAGGGACTCTTCATTAGGGACTGTACTGAGAGCACAAGGGGTAATGGGTTCAGACTTAAAGAGGGGAAGTTTGGATTGGGTATAAGGAAGAAATTCTTTACTGTGAGAGTAGTGAGGCACTGGAGTGGGTTGCCCAGGGAAGCTGTGAATGCTCTCTTCCTGGCAGTGTTGAAGGCCAGGTTGGACAGAGCCTTGGGTGACATGGTTTACTGTTAGATGTCCCTCCCCATGTCAGGGGAGTTGGAACTAGATGATCTTAAGGTCCTTTCCAACCCTAACTATTCTATGATTCTAAGTACAAAAGCAGCAGCCACAGCAAAATCAGATCGTAAAGCCTGGAAACAGCATTACAAAGACATAAGGAGTCAAAGGGTAGATTAAAAAGGCTGCTTAAACATTAAAAATAAAAGCAGCCATCACACTCTGTTGGCACTCTTCAGCAGCTCACCATCCTGTAGAGAGGAGAATGGCTTTAAACCCTTATTCATGAAGTTACCTTCATGTGGCAACAATTATAATTCTTTGGAAAACACAGGCAAGACTTAAAGTTTAAGAGCACTTCAAATAAGGAGTACTTAAAGGCATAAGATTTTCCTGTCAGTATTTAAAAACTGTTCATAATCTGTTAAGCCAACTGAAAAAAAAAAAATACAAACCCAAACAAGCCAAAAAGGTAAAGGATAATATACATGCATAAAAACATGTAACATAAAAATGACAACTTGGAAAATAGGTAATTGTGCTTACCATGTAAAGTCCAAACAAAGCTCTCATATTTCTGTTGTTAAGCTTCAGTGCTTGCGCGAAATACTTTCTTGATAGCTCGAGGTTCTCAAGCCCCCCTTGAGTGTATTTAACCTGCAAAAATCATAAGCTCCTGAAACTTGCACATTATCCGTACCTGAAGCATTCATCCTTGAAGCAAAGATATTATGAAACTTCACTTCAGGTTTGTTTCACATGATATTTCAAATCAAGTGAGTCCCTCCAAAGGCCAAATACTGGCTTTGGAGACACCTCAGCTATTTTCAAGATACGAGTTTTAAAATATTTAACTATAGGAAGAAAGCAAGCAGCCTTAATTTATTGCTACAAGAATGAAAGGTAATTATTATGTACCTATACATACGCCCAGCCTTACAGCATCTTCAGCAAAGTAACATGAACTTTAAAGACAAATTGTTACTACTATATGTCCATATTAACTTGCATGTGTTACACAAGTCCACAAAAGGTACTACAATGCCTTTCATTATCTACTCACTGCAAAACAGTGCACAAAGTTTAGAAGATCACTCCATTGCCTATTAACTTTTCTTGCTATTAGATCAATAAAAGGAGGGCAAAATTCAAGAAGACATGCATTACAGCTTTTCTACTGGAAAGGTATTTAGACTTCCAAGTTTTAAAGTTAACCCAATTTTATCCATATTAACAAAGCAAATAAAATCCATTCTAAACAGTTAACAGCATAATTCAGGAGAAAATAATATATATCTGAAAAAAGACTGCAAATGGAAAAAATCCTTGAGCTAAAACTGCTAAGAGCCCTCTCTCCCTCAGTGTTCTTTCAGGTAAAATTTCCTATGTGTATTCCAAGATCTGGCTCCACAGAAACAGACAATATATTATAATCTCCTAGGCAGCATTGCAGTGGTGAAGTTTAATTTCACATGCACTTACCTTGAAAACTGCATAAACACTTCAACAGGACTAGCTCATTTTAAATGAATTTTTCATAGAATCATAGAATTGTTAGGGTTGGAAAGGTCATTTAAGATCATCTAGTTCCAACTCCCCTGACATGGGGAGGGACATCTAACAGTAAACCATGTCACCCAAGGTTCTGTCCAACCTGGCCTTCAACACTGCCAGGAAGAGAGCATTCACAGCTTCCCTGGGCAACCCACTCCAGTGCCTCACCACTCTCACAGTAAAGTTCTTCCTTATATCCAATCTAAACTTCCCATTTAAGTTTGAACCCATTACCCCTCGTCCTATCACTACAGTCCCTCATGAAGAGACCCTCACCACCATCCCTATAGGCCCCGTTCAGATACTGGAATGCTGCTATGAGGTCTCCACGCAGCCTTCTGTTCTCCAGGCTCAACAGCCCCAACTGTCTCATCCGGTGTTCATACAGGAGGTGCTCCAGTCCCTCGATCATTCTTCGTGGCCCTCCTCTGGACTTGTTCCAATAGTTCCATGCCCTTTTTATGTTGAGGGCGCCAGAACTGCACATAATATTCCAATTGAGGTCTCACAAGAGCAGAGTAGAGGGGCAGGATCACCTCCCTTGACCTGCTGGTCACACTCCTTTAGATACAGCCCAGGATGCGGTTGTCTTTCTGGGCTGCAAGCACACACTGCTGGCGCATGTTAAGTTTCTCATTGACCAACACCCCCAAGTCCTTCTCCTCAGGGCTGCTCTGAATCTCTTCTCTGCCCAACCTGTAGCTGTGCCTGGGATTGCTCCGACTCACGTGTAGGACCTTGCACTTATCATGATTAAACTTCATAAGGTAGGCATTAGCCTACCTCACAAGTGTGTCAAGGTCCCTTTAGATGGCATTTCCTCCCTCCAGGATATCAACTAAACCACAGAGCTTCATGTCATCAGCAAACTTGCTGAGGGCACACTTAGTCCCACTGTCCACATCACCAACAAAGAAGTTGAACAAGACCAGTCCCAGCACCGATCCCTGAGGGACACCACTTGTTGCTGGTCTCCAGCTGGACATTGTGCAATTGACCACAACATTTTGCCTGCTGACGTCCAGACAGTTCTTTATCCACTGAGTGGTCCACCTATCAAATTGATGGCTCTCCAACTTAGAGAAAAGGATGTCATGTGAGACAGTGTCAAATGCTTTGCACAAGTCCAGGTAGATGACATCAAC
>JASSUY010026568.1:0-18303 GCA_032466535.1 Forpus xanthops | reverse complement strand
CTCCATCGCTGGCGGTGTTCAAGGCCGGGTTGGACATAGCCTTAGGTGGCATGGTTTAGTGGGAGGTGTCCCTGCCCCAGGCAAGGGGGTTGGAACTAGATGATCTTAAGGTCCTTTCCAACCCTAACTATTCTATGATCGTACGATTTCTGGCTTTTACATTTGGGCAAAGTTTATTCAGCCACTCAAGGAAAACACTTCCATTATTCATTTTTTTACCAATGTATCACAAAACCAAAGTTTGAAAATAGAAATTTGGCATCAATTAGAAGTTTCTGAGAGAAATCTTAACCTGGTTGTCCTTGAAATACATGCAACTTTATGATATTCTTATTACTGCATTTAGCCTTTGTTTTCATCAGCCTCCTTCACATTTTGTGCATCAGACCTTCCCCTTTGCAGCAAAGCCTCCAGAGAGCACAGCTGTATGGTGGAGGCATTTAACTACCAAACCATGACCAAGGTATTAGGAAATAACCCTGCAGTGACAAATGAAGACAGCAGACCATTAAGACTGTTGGGGGAATTCTGGTTTGTAAATTTTCCTGGAATATTCCTACAGCAAACCTGAAAATACATACATTTGGGGTCCGACTGAGAGCACTATCTCATCTCTGAGTAGAAAGAACAGGTAGAGGTGAGGCAATTTTGCCCATGTATTGACTAATGAAGTAAGATAATCAGGAATTTGAAGGCAGTTAACACGCCATAGCAGATGAGCAGGCTCTGGCTGTGAAAGGCATTTCTCCCGTTGCTCCTTGCTTGTAGTACTATATTCCTCACATTAAAATTCAGCAGGGGAAAATACTGAAGCAGAATGAAGCAGACATTGCTAAAAGGCAAAAGGGAGGTGGGGAAGAAGCTTTACTAACAAAACATGGTCTGGTAGAGCAACAGAACCTGAGCAGCTCTTACTTGGGGCACTCCATGTCTCCAGACAGTGTATTGACTGTCCTTAATGGGGTTCAGCTGCAGTTGGGCACATGGGATCTGACAGTGCCTAGCATCTCTCAAGACATTTCCAGCACCTAAATAGTCATGCTGGGAAGTAAAGTAACAAGGAGGGTGAAAAGCTAATATCTTCAGTCTTACATGCATATGTAGTCACACACACAAAATGGAGCATAACAAAATCCCAAATTAAAGGCTGAAAATCATTTACATAAAACAAAGAACTGATAAGATGATTGAGAGGAGAAAATAAATGAAATATATAAAAACAGAAAGCAGGTGTTAAAAAGATCCCAGTGTTTTTAAGGATCTGGTAAAAGGAATAGCTAGTGGCAACAGCTTCCTAAAAACCTTTGAGAACAGGCTCAGCCTCAAAGGGCTGCAGCGAATGAAATAAACTGCCCATCTTGAGGAAAGAAAACTCGACAATTGGAAATTAGAAACTCATGTTCCAGTCGTTGACAGATGTGCAACTACAGCAACTTTGAAGTATGCTGGGAGAAAAAAGACCCGCAGAAAACAAACCTTGACAGCTAAAAGTGTGAGAAATGTTGGGTAGTGGTGGGTGGGTTGAAGTACTACTGCCCAAACACTGTTCCCTTGCCATCAGGATTACATCAGCTGTATTATTAAAAGTATCCTCTCTCATTCATTAAGGTAGAAAACATTTATTAAACACTAAGAGCAAAAATTATGGCCCTTTATCTCCTTGTCTTTCTGCCAGTACTCAAGAATCCATTGAACACAATGGCATTATTTAATTATTTCAATGATGGACAGGCCACAACTCTCCTAATTTTATCTCTCCAAAACTAGTGCTGCTGGACACCTGGCAATGCAACGAGCTGCAGAGCCAGCAGAGAGAGCAACGAAGGGTGGGTCATTCTCTTGGCTACTCCAGCATTAATTTGGCTTGGCCAATACTAAATGACTGCAAAACATCTGAAAGGCCTGAATTTGGAGCTTTACAAAGGGATCTACTGGCAGGAAACCAATGGGTTGGTGCCAGCTAAGAACAGGAATTAGGAACATGCCAGGACGAGGAGGAGATGCAGACAGAGGTACACTGTTGCACTGGCTGCATCTCAGCTCTGGTTCTGTGCCACCCATATCAAGTGGGGTGTCACCTAGGGGTGCAAAAAGAGCTATCGTGGCAACACAGGAACAGGGAATGAACAAGGCATCTCACCCAGAGCTTTCCAACTGACTGTGCAAGAGGGTAACTATGACTTCTCCAGCACCTGAGCAGTTCTGCTGAGCTGCTGGCATCAGGGTTTGACTTGGTGTCGCCAGCACAATCATACTCAGAAGCTTAAGCTTATAGACAAGAAATTAAACCTGAAAGGATCGTTCTGCTGATGCTCATCCTCATTACCTCACACGTCATTAAATGTCACTCATTTGCATAGCGTAGCACTGCATTACTATATTTACCCAGGCATTAACTGCAGAGCTGGTGCAGAAGAGCAGAGCCCTGCTGTACTTTCTGCCTGCCTAGAAAAATCCAGCATCCACATAGGCTGGGGAGTTATAACCAGAAAGAGCAGCAGCCAGAAGTTGTGGTAGCCTCCAAGTAGATAGTCTCAGTACATAGTGACTCTAAGTGGGGTTTTGGATCTAGAAGTACAAGTGACAACTCTGCAGCCATTTGCTCTTTTAGCCTCTCTGCTTTTTCCTTCTCTAGTGTCTTTTAATCTGCCTGCCAGCCAACTTGTTCTGCTTTTAGCACAACACTCAGAAATGGCTCAGCTTTCCAAAAAAAGACGTGAAACTTGCAAACAATATTTAATAAATCTTTGTACTACTGCAACCAATACTTAAGGTCAAACAGAAGTCAAGCATGAGATGCTTGTTGAGCACTGTTTATAAAACTCAGTCGCTCTGAGCAGCGCCTCAAGAAGCAAGGCAGCTTCAGCTCTGCCTGTTGTGCCATCCACAGGACTGCTGGGTGCCTAGGGCCACAGGAGGAGGATGACTGGCTCTGGCATGCCTTGTGAGTCTGTGCTGCAGGACTGCACTGGAGGCCACTGCAGCTGCCGATGAAGAAGGGGTTCCTCAGAGTATCATCTGTCATCCCTGTTGTCACTAGAGAATTAGGAAGACCAGCTCTGTCAAAGACCCCTCTGACATCCTGGAAACAGCTTAATGTGCTCCATCAATTCTGCCAGAGACTTGTGTCAAACAGAAATTCAAAGGCTGAGAGCACACACAGGTTTAAGAAGAAGCCGGAAGCTTTTCCGCCAGCTAGCATTGTCCACGCACCACACCACCTCCCTGGAACCTAAAGGTGAAGAAGGAAGCATGGGATTTAATGCAGCTGCGTGCACACACACACACAAACACATACACACACACTCATTATTGTTTCAGTGTAAACAATACCCATGCATCACAGAAAAACTAATCCCAGGCAGGCAAAGACTGAACTACTGAGTTCTGTTTTGCAAAAGGAATACAGCTCTGAAAGAGCAGGAGGCATCAAAGGCTCTTTTCTTCACCCCTGCACCTCACCCATCTGGGCTAAGCAAAAAACGTAGATCAGAGCCCGTGATTACAAACGCTTGCACCAGCACACTTATTTCCCTTTCTTTGACCTCAAGAGGTACATTTCTGGCCTATCTGGTCCTGTACCAATAGCAACGTTATAGTGGCCCCAATTGCTGCTTGCCATAGTAAAGTTTTTTACAGACAAACATAACTGTTACACCTGCACTATTACCAGCTTGCATCTGATCTAAAACTCAGGCCCAATACTACCATCACTGGAAACCTCAGAGTCAATATTCTCTCCCTGGTTTTAACAATGCCCTCATTGCTGTAAGTATCTCCTGCCTTCCAGAAGTATATTAAATGATGCAACAAAGTCATCTCATTTTCATTCCAACAGGAAACTGATGCATGGGATTTTAATTATTGAATCATTGTTGGGTTTATTCTTTAAAATATATTGCTCTGTGTGCGTCTCTTACTGAAAACAAGCTCTGCCTACACAGGGCAGCTGCAGGATCACACACTGTGGGAAACCTCTTGCATGGTGTTTGATGTACTGCACCACAAATGTCTTGCTCCTGGTTTAGTACCTTTCCTTGCATCCAAACCCATTGTTCTTTGTAGGTACTGTTGTGGTTTTAGGAAATTAAGAACCAAAACAAAGACTGAAAACTATTAAAAAGAATTTAGAGCAGAAAATAATTTTAGTTTAGAATATACAGCAATCCCAGAAAAGCAGCTCTAATTAAGAGGAACTGAAGAAACAAAAGGGTTCATCTTGCAAAACAAGAGATCAGTGATGAACTTCATAGAATCATAGAATAGTTAGGGTTGGAAAGGACCTTAAAGTCATCTAGTTCCAACCCCCTGCCATGGGCAGGGACACCTCTCACTAAACCATGTTCAAGTTCAGACATTGCAAAGACTTCAACCACAGTAGTCACATATACTAAATTTATGTGCCAAAGCTTTCATACCCCCACTGCTGCAAAAAACCAGGGATAGTCCCTCAGCTAGTGACAGCTGGTGAATGCAGACTGAATTCAGTGTGGAATTCCCGTTGACACAAACCCATAGCCCTGCCCCTTGATTCATATGCTTGTACAAGCTGTAATTCTTCATCCAAATCAATAGGTTGTAGGGATTATTTTCATTAGGATTAATTTTCACTCGAGTTCACATGATCAAGTGTACACGTTACATTCCAAAGAACATGCACAGCTATGTGGACAACCTCTATTATTCCCCTTGGCTTAAAAATCATTTTTGAGAACTTAGCCACATATTTCCAAGA
Organism: Forpus xanthops; assembly: GCA_032466535.1. NCBI lineage: Eukaryota > Metazoa > Chordata > Aves > Psittaciformes > Psittacidae > Forpus > Forpus xanthops. The sequence goes on along the minus strand of JASSUY010026568.1, from coordinate 13,568 downwards.
TACTGGAATGTCAAGCATAAGAAAAATGGAAAAAAATAATTTTATAGCTATAAATAAAAAAAAAAAAAGTGAGAAGATGCTTGTAACACTCACCATAAGCAAAGATTAATCTGATCTTTTAAACAGCCACCTCTGTCTTACTAAGACACAGGGGAAATACAGCAGTACCTACCACAACCTAACGCCAGGACTAAGAAGCCCTCCTAGCAAGTTGAAACAGTGGATGCAGTCATCTGTCTTGCCAAAAATGAGCCAACTGAAAGCCCCCCAAGTTACAGCAGTACAGAGCTCTGCAACTAAATTAGTCGTCTCAGTGTTCCATATTGCTGCAGCCTGCCTGTTTCCAGCATCTAAGCTACCCAAGTGTGATGTGTTTATACTGCATGGAGTAACCTTGCCCTCAGACATGCCCTCGCACAGTTTCTCTTTGACTTCAACTTTGTAGTAAGGGAGAGTAGTTTATTGCTGCCTCACACTACCTTCTGTCTGTGGCCAGTAAGGAAAGGAGTCTTTCCTCTTTACCCCAGTGTCCTCTCACATTTCCCACCCATCAGCTCTGGAGAAGAAAGGCACATATTTGAATCAACCCCCCATTGCGACTGATTCCTACCACACCTATGTGGTCCAAGGCAAAATGTCATCCTTTAAAGGTTATGCCCACCCTGTTCATATCTTTAAGGAAAAAAAAATACAACCAAACACTTTCATGTTTTTCTCCTGAGAGGGAAAACGACCTTTCATTGCAGAAAAACATCCTAGCCGCACCACTGATGCTGAGGGGTCAAGTCCTCACTGCTTTGATTGAAGAGCTGTGTGAAGAGCCAGCCTCCTCTCACTGCTGTAAAACTGGAATGCTGCATTTTGTGCTGCTTACACTAGTTGTTGCTGTCAGTTACACTTAATGCAAATAGCACAGATGCCAGCTATTGTATATGGTAAGACTTCCTTTTATTTAATAGAAAGACCCCTTTCTACCCAAAAGCCATGAGATTTAATGTGCCGCATCAAGGAATGATGGACATGGTCTGGTACCAAGGGTTTCAATATCACATGTGTACCTATAGCTCTAGTAGGCATGTATGTTAGAGAAAATCTTTTAACAACATATGATATACCATCATTATTAAATTGCCTCATCACCTTGTTTGTGACACTCAATTTAACTGATATAGCTCATTATTACTCAAATTGCTCTGTGCAGAGATGTCCCCCCTATCGCAGATACAAAAGATAAGTGTTTGGCCAATTAAGCCATTTGAATAGATAAGTATCCTCAATCATCTTCATTCACATGCTTACAGATCTCAATTTCTAAAATAAAATTCTATCTATTCTGGGGGTGTGGGGGAATACTGTGTTTCTCTGTTTCTTGCCCTTCTGTGATAGAAAACACATACTTTGGAATAATGAATAATCTTTTTTACTGTGATGACTAGATGTAGAAAGATACCAATGCTGTGTAGCTTTAACGTACTAAACTTTTGAACAGGAGCACACAGACTACTTTACAAACACTGATACCTAGGACATTAATGCAGGCATTAATCATACAACCTATCTGCTTTTTGAAGACACATATCTGGGTATCACAGATGATGCCTGAAGAAAACCAGGCTCTTCTGGAGTGTCTCAAGACTGTCATCTGCTTCCAGCTCAGTAAGAGCACAGGTGAGTACTGGTCTGTATAGAGTAGCGCAGATAGAACAACACCTGTAAGTTATATTTCATACACATTTCTACTAGTTGCTCATATATATACTCATGGCTCCAATATTGCCAGGTTTATAACACCTCTTTGTTTAATATTCCTTTGCCCTACTGGTAATCTAACGCATTAGTAGGTACTTTCCTCCCTAAAATACAGAGTCCAGCATGTTACTACTTCCACAAGTGATCAGGGAAGGGACTGTGTGGTCTTTCATGCATTCATCAGGTTGTATTTGTAAGTCATTGTCCTCACAATGGAATAAGTCTGACTTTTCCATGTCTTAGTAAGCTCGAACGTGCCTGTTTTCAGCAAGACTTGCCTCCGTGATTTCTGTCCCTAACAATCTGAGCAAAAAAGCACAACATCTGAAACTGATGGGAAACTGAGGCACAAACCCAATACAAGATAAGGAATCAATCTTGCAGAGAAATGTGGTGGGGAAAAAATCGGCATGAATAACTTTATGCTATTCAACATTAATTACTTACAGGATGTTTTTCAGTTAAAGATGGTCAAACGAACAGCTAAGCTGGCATTTGAAATGGAAAGGGTAACTCATGGTGCAGAGGTCTAGTATTCTATATGATGTTTATAACTACAAGTAGGTCATACTTAGTCTTTTACAGAGATGTGGCCTTTCATGCCTTGTTTCCAAGGCAAGAAAAGTGTGAGTATATTTTCCTGCAACACTGAGCCAAGCCCTGCTGCCTTCCACCACCCAAACTCCCCACCTCCCACTGCCACCTTACCTGCTCAAGAATGGCTGCAGCTAGGAATAGCTTAGTGATAGGTTATTGTCTGAAACTGATTTCAACAGAAAAATGCCTGGAAAGATCCTCAGTGTACTCCAGCCTTGCATTTTCTTTGCCAGAAAGAGGCATCCCTCTGTGTCCTGCCAGGGGAGGAAGGCAAATCCAGGCTGCTCCTCCAGCCCTGTCAATAAAGCCCCATCTTTTCAAGAGGAAAACTTCACCTTTTCTTAACCCTGTTCCATGCACCATTATGCAGCAGGCAGGCTGGAAGCCCCCCTTGGCAAGCTCCAGCCTATCCCTGCTATTTAAGACCTAGCATCTCACCTACCCTGGCTGCCTCCTTTTTTGGAAAGAAAACTCACCACCTGATATGCTCTCACATGTGGGCAGGTGATAGGTAGTTAACCTGGACAACTACAAAGCCAGAAATGCATCAACAAGTAATCACCATGTGTGTTTGGAAATCTGTGACCAAAGACAGAAGAGGTACGTGAACCATGGAAATAAATGGTTTGCCCAGCTCATTACGTGATCAGCTATGGTAAGAAGGGTCCTTTGGTGCCCTGTTAACATTATTATCAGTACCACTAACATTCAGTCTCTTGTAGTGCATTGTTACAAATGTCAATTTATGCCCAGAACGTAATAGCTTCATTTCTTACTTCGTGGAGAAGCAGATGAGTGAAAGCTTACTTCTGCACAGCAGAGGAGATTATCGAAGGCTCAATGACTACTGGCTTTTGCATTTGCCAAAACACATCCCATGACTCTGCTAGGATGCTTAGGAGAAAACAAGGACATTCATATCCTAATACAAAGCAGCCAAAACAGGTCTTGAGGAGGAGAGGGAGAAGGAAATAATACACAGATCAGCCGTCTCTGCTCATCACTACAGCACTGCTACCTAGTTCATCTCAAGCAAAAGGCATTTCCAAAGGCAGGAAATCAAAACCAAAACTAATGCAGAGAAATCCTCATGTGCAGCCTGCTCCCTGTGATGCAGCATTCATATGACAGTAGCAAGTGGGGAGTGCAAAGAAAGTTGTAGATGCAAATGGGCACCTTGGAAGGTCCCATCCTGTTCAAAAGGGTCCTTGGTAGCTAGTGCTATTGCCAGCACAGCTGCGGTGGGTGTCAAATCCAGCTGTGATTTCTTCTCCCACACAAAACCAGCAAGGGTTTCCATTCAGGAAAAGGGGAGAAGAGAGCTTCTACTAATTCTAATGAGTCTCACATTAATGCAAGAAGCGAATATTCGGGGGGTTGCTTTTGTGATTTGTCACTCATGCATACCAGAGAGAGAAAAAAATAATACATGTATTTCAGACTGTCAGTGGCAAAAGCTTAATTGAGTTTTCTTCCAAGAAGGTGCCTGACAGTCCAAGCACTATTACAGCTGAACAATGCATTTCCCAAAGCCTTAAATAAAAGAAAGGTCTCACTGGAAATAGCACGGGGAACTCTCACTCTCCAAGCATGTATTTTTTGTAGCAGAATCCCAGTCTCTCACCAGCATCCCTGCTGATAAGAAAAACCATGTGTTCTTACTTTGAAGCTAGCCACACTCAGAATTTGGTAAAGGAGGAATACTACCTAGAGAACAGAAACAAGCCCCACACAGCTCAGGCTCTTCTCACCAGGTCAGACAGGGGTAGCTCATGAAGCACAAGCTCCTTTCCCATCAGGAGGTGAAGTGATAGTGGTAGCCAGAATTACTCAGCAATAAGACAAAACTTCTCTTACCAGCCAGAACTCATTCCTCCTAAAGAAAGAATAAATGAGGTGGGAAAAAGGGAAATGGCCACTGTGACAGACAGTCCAATCTGTACCCAAGTACAAACCACACAGGAACATCTGGGGAAGAACTTTGCCTCACTTCCAGAGAAAAAGACAGCAGAAGACAGCAAATTCAGAAAAGGGAGAGCAATTTTAATAGCAGGCATCCGCACTGGCATCTAGCATCTCCACTGTGATAAAGGATACAACCTTTTCCTGGGAAATTTAAAGCCCAGGCTGCAGACATTTTCATCTGCCACTTTAAAAAAATACTTCTATACTGCATGTCAGTATTTTCTGCTCTGTCCCTGTCATGTACAATTGCAGCACCAATGGAAAGAGCCCCTAACTCTATATTGGATTAATACAAGTGACATTTCTCCTCAACTATTTTTATACAGCTACTGTCAGTCATATCAACTTTAAAATCTCATTTTAGTCAAGACAGCCCTCAAAATGCTGCTGGACTTCCCTGGAAGGATCTCCAAGTGTTTTTTATTTATTCTTATTTCCATCATGATTTTATTTTTTTTTTTACAGCTTCTCTTTTCTGTAACCTGGCTGGTAATCCCATAAAGCAAGCAGAGAGCAATGAAGTAAGCCCTAAAAGATACAAAATGGGGAATAATATCTAAATATCTCGATTTAACAATCACTTTTCCTCTAAATGTCCTTCAAGCTTTAGATTTACCTTCTGGAGAGCTTGATCTATATTTAGTTCACAGGGTCAGGAGACCTTTCTTTGCCAATTGCTAGATGGTCAACAGTTCAAAAGCTATTGACCAACTAGGAGAGCAGTAGCACAAAACTGTTTTAAGTCTCATGACCCTGTCTTAGCCAAATGGATTGTTTTTGTGAAGCCCCAAGGATAATAAATTATATAGCCAAAGAGACACATTAAAACACTGTGGCTGCAGAGAAGACCAGAAAGTGCTGTGGTGATGATAGGCCACGTTTTAACTCTATAATGAGCATAGGTCAAATAGTGGCTTTTAATTTACTTGGAATGCAGTTGTTTGCATGTTAAGACCTCAGTTCTGCCACCAGGCAAGGGAAGCCAAATACATGACTCTGAAACCTCTCTACAGTTTAATTCTAGTGAACTCCCCTCACACCATTTATTTCCCTTACAATTAATTTTGGGACAATGTCAAGCAAATAAATACAGAAACAAAACCAAAGCAAATGCCTCTGCAGCTGTTCTATGGCAATGCAAACCACTTTCTAAGAGAAAGAACAAAAGGGAAGAGCTATTAAGGTGTTAAAGTAAGTGACCCTCATTTTTTAGAGAATTGCCTATAAAGCTTACATAAAGCCACCAGAAGGGAAGAGGGAGAACCTGTTAACAGAGTACACAATGCAGAGTTTCTTGCATTGTAAACCCAAGACTTGAGCACTGGTGCCTGAGCATTAGCTTGGATATATTACCTAGGATGCCTTAGCTCTTGAGACCCAGGACAGTTCTCCCTTCCTCCAAGGTGGGTGAATGGGAAGGCAGCTGAGGAACAGTTACGGAGTGTAGCGCCTTAGTGGAGAGGGTATAGGATGTGGTGTGGTGGCCTCAGATGTCACTTTGCCAGGGAAATGCTGCAAAATGTTGTTTCCTAATCCTCACAGTAGTCTAATTAACTCTGCAGAGCTTTCCAGAAGAGACAGAAGAAGAAAAGGATAATGCTTTAATGACCCATTAACCCACTGATGCGTGGGTTTATATTTTAACAGAGCTTTAGGCATGCAGACTGCAGCAGAGAAGCAGCTTTGTTATTGGCCCAGTCCAGCCTCTGCCAGAAGGGGTCAAGTTCATTTTTCAGACTTTGAAGCAGACCCATTGAGAAGGTCTGAGATAGCATAAAAGAAGAAATAAAAATAAATTAAAAGAGAAGAAAACCCTTCAAGATTCTGTTAAGAAAAAGCTATGACCCTTTTGCTTTCTCTGAAGTTACAAAGCAGCCCTTAATGTTCTTCAGTCCTGCCTTCCACACAGCTCAGGGTGGCTGTACCTGTGTCCCCACTGTAGTGGGACACACCACCTAAAGCAGGACACTACAGTTCTGTTTTTCAGTATTTCTTCCTGTGGACTGACAGCAGCTCCCTTCTATGAGCACAGCCCTATAAACCTTTTGAATTTGCTGACACAAATTCATTCTGCATCTATAATGCCAGGCAGCTGCAAGTGATCCTAAAATCCACTTAGTTCACACATACAAAAAAAAAAAAGTGGATTATTAGCTTAAATATAGCTTTCCAGGTTAAGGCACATTAAATGCCAGGCTAAAGAGTTTCAAATTGACAGTGACAGAAGGAGCTTAGTCCCTTGGGCTTGGTGTAGGAGTTTGGCAGCTCAAGACAGCCAGACAGATGTCTCCCCCTTCCCTGTCTTTAGTCATCCAAGTTTGTTATTCCAGACAGCTGTCTATTTTACTGGTATGACAAGGCTTGCATAAGTCAAGCAGCTTAGATGTGTACTTCATCCCCTTTCTCCAGGACTGGTTTTGCTCTAACACATACAAAGACAGTCTGTTTTATCAAATCAGGGGAAAAAATAAATCCCAGACATCAGGGAAAATACACACCTGAATATCCTACACGACCCATGCAGCTGAGAGCAAGCACTACATCCCAAATTTGTCTTTTAGCACAGCGAAATGACAACCAGAAATTCTGAAGCTCAAAGGTACATTTGAATTTCAGCTTCAACAAGTGGACTTACATAAGGTCACTGAAGCAAGCAACTCAACAGAAAATGCCTCTCCTGCAGCTTCTCTGCATGCAGTTGACATGTCTTTTTGATAGGGTGTGTTTTCTTTCATTATTATGAACAGCACCAGCACTATCCACTACTTGTATAGTAGCTGTAACACAGGTGATTTCAATGGAGACAGCATATGAGCCATGGTAACAAGTCCAGAGCTGCCTCTTAGGCCCTACTCTCTTTGTATAGACACAAGCAGCAATGAATCTGTCATCATTGTTTACTTACCCCTCTCACCCCAATACCTCAACTCCTCATAATATTTAATGCACCTGCCCTCCACGCTCTCTGAGGCCGTTTTGATGGGTTTAGCTCAGAGGTGAGAACTCAAGGGAAGGAAAACACACAGGCTTGATCTCTCTCTACCTCAAGTTCCCCATTTGTAAGCTAGAGACAAAATTGCTTCAGAAACCTATAGCAGATAGGGAATTAAACCCACTTCCCACCCTAGCAGGGGCGTCCCCTGGCTCCACATGCAAACCCATGGCAGAAGCAGCAGATACTGACCGAGACTGTGGTCAGGCATGAACACAAAGCACTGAGCACAGAGCACTTCTGCTGCTCGGAGGCAGGAGGGACTCAGGTTTTGGAGTACATCTCACCGCAAACCCATCTTGTGTGGTACTGTTATTAACTTGTAATTCCCTACAGCACACCTGATGCTGTGCAAGGGGGGTGGCTGCTGAAAGCAAGCTGACTTCACACAGCAAGTTGATGTGGTTTGTGTCCTTTATCATCTTCCTCTCTTGCTTCTTTGTCTTTTCAGTCAATCAGAATTCTTTAAAACTCTGCATGAAAAGTAAATAACCAGTCCCAGCTCATTCCACCTTCTAACACTGTAAATAACATATTCCCAGTCATTCATATTCTGTGACTTGAACTTTATCCTGAAGGGGCTTATGTGAGTTAGCACTGGAAACATATCTCTAAGGCAGGCTGTGCTTAGTAGTTAATAGCTATGTGCAGCATATCTAGGCTGAGGAATCATTATACCCCCTGTGAGCAATTCAGTATGTATATATAATGATCTCATTACCAGGCAGCTATTCCAATTTTATCTAGGCTTTAATATTTCTTGAAGAAAAAAAGCATACAAAGGGGGTTCAAAATCCAACTCAATCAAACTCCATGTTGATGGACAATTACTCAGCTGCAGGTCAACCTAAATAGAAAAAGGAAAAAGGATAATCCTCCACCTAGACTAAGCTGGTTTACCTTGCTTCACTGTCTCAGCCTGTACCTAGGATTGATACGAGCTACTTCCCAAATGTGGTATCTAAGTGATCCATTGAAGTTTCTACTAGAGTTGTGCAAATGCAGCACTGCTGCTTCAGAGGATGTTGTGCAAAGATTTTTACTTCAGTTTCCATCTACTAGTTCACGGAGCACCTCGTGGTATAGAACAGATTCATTCTAGTGCCGCAAATCGTAATGAGAAGAAGGCAGGGAATTAATCCTGTCTCGTCATGACAATCTCGAGATTGGAATTGCACAGTCTTCTCAGACCCAGGCTCTGCAGCATCTATCATCCTCTCCCCAGCAACACCTATTGGGCAGCACAGACAAAATGCTTGCACTGTGCTCCCAGCACATATGACAGTGAAAATAAAATATAACTGGCTGCTGGTTACAAATCCCACAATATTACTTTCTTACCTAAAATATTAAGCAAAACCCATTTATTTCAAGTACTATCTCAGAAAGAAAGGATGCCCTGCTGACCAAAATTTGTTACTGTCCAATCCTGTTATATGAACTGTGTCTCCAGTTCACTAAGCCCCAGACATACACTCTTTTGCTGAAAGGAAAATCAGTAGATTCAAGTGGTTAATGACATATGTGAAGTGAGCTCACATGAGTATATTTTTCCTTGTCTAGCAGGTTCTTCCCCTGCTTATCTGCTTAAGAGGAACTTCAGTCAGGAAAATGGTAAGTATCCCAAACAGATTTTAGCTTCCCCGATCTTCAGTTTCTAATCTCTGCTGCGTCTTCAGCAATGGTTGTCTCCCATCTCCATAGCTGTACCCAAGGACAATGTTCAACTGTCTTAGCCATGGCAGAAAGGGCTCTGTCTTGTCTTTTCCCATGCCCAGTGCCAGAAAGTGGGTATCTACCAGCAACTGCCCATCCTCATGGCTACTGGTTGGGACCAGCCCTTATAAAAAGATTCAATACGTTATGATTTTGCTTTCTCTTGCAGTCCTGATAAGCCGCCCTGCCAGATTGAGTTACCATCTGAGCTGGAGGAGGAAAGGCTCACCACAAGTAAATAATTAAAATGTTCACTGTTTATTTAAGTATCTGAAAAAAAGAAAAGGAGGAGGGAAAAAGAGAGTAAATCAACTGGCCCTTATACCAAACCTGATAAAGGTTGAGAAAGAAATGGCAAAATGGCAGCCAGGGAAAAACTACATGTAGAAATCATAGCCTGGCAACTTCAGCAATTCTAAATACATTCTTGTGCCCTCAGCTTAGAGAAGCAGGCTTTCCTGTCACAGCCTCTCTGATTACATTAAACTAACCAACTAATCTCCCAAATTAATAGTACCATTCCCATCTCTACCATCTCATCATTTTCATTAGGACAGCTGGATCTTTCAGGCAGAGTGGAAAATCCTACATGTATTCAATGAATCCCAGGGAAGACGATTACCAAATCCATTACCCTATTTTACCCAGATTTTGGAAAATATATTGTGCCTTCCTGAGGGGATGTGAGGAACTGCTGTGACACAAGACTGCTCATCAGTCTCATACTGACAGGGAAAAAAGCATGGTAACAGCACCAAAGAGGAGGAGCAGACTAAGGCTGTTGGAAAGGTATTCCTAATTCCTAAAGATAATCCAATGTACATTCATTATCCTAGTGGCTGATAATGTAGACTGGAACTAGACTGGAACTGGTTAAAGTTTGTGTGCCAGTACTGAGCAGGCCAGGTTGGCATTTTCAGCCCCGCTATTCAGTTGTATCATTGCATTGCTTTGGCTGTTTGTGTTTTATTATTTATTCCTGTAACAATGGCTCAGTTGTTTCCTTGGGAAATAAGATTGGTTTGTCAGACTCTACATCCAGACTTCTGCTCATTTCCATTAGGTGCTTGTGCACTACAAAAACACAATAATCATAGCCTCCCCCTGATGACTGTTCAGCATTACACAGAAGGCAGCTGGCTGACCACCCACAAATCTTACAAACTGCACTTACATTTACAGTAAACTCACATTCTGTAACAAGTAGCCATAAATACTCCTATCAGAGTACTTATTGCAGCTGCAAAATCTTCTACACAAATTGGTAACAACTCAGCTGTCTGCTCTTGTATGTTGTTATCCATTAGTTTTCACTCCTAATGACAAAGGCCTCATATTGCATGTCAGATGATTGTGATACATCATGTGATGCATCAGGCAAAATACTAAATGCAACTTTCTGGCACCACCAGTAACATAAAAGGCATCTAGTGTAATTTGTTATAATAATCTATCCTGCTCACTATAACCCACAATTAATTTTATTCACTTGAGCATTATTGTCTATTAGACATAGATTTATTTTTAGCTAAGTTCAAAGGCTGGAAGAGGGAAATTAAATGTTTCCATCTTCCATTAGAGATACAGCAGTGCAGCCTGTATATTCCCATTCCTTGTATAGCTTACACCAGTGCAAAATATTGGTTTGATAGAAGCAAAGTAATTGCTACAGGTATTGGCCATCATTAGATAAGAATGCTAATGAAGATGCAATGGCACCACCTAGGAACTGGAGCATGTGTACAAGGTTGCTGCAGGGCTTATCCTCCAGTTGCACACTGCATACTAAAAACTGCTCTGCACAATTTCATCAGAGAGGTTATGGCTGGAAGAATTAAACCTACATTACACCTACCTGTACTGTAATCATACCCTTGCTTGCTGCATAAATATACCTTTCAAATGTGCCTATTTAAAGGCACATAAATATGATTTTGCAAGGCAATGAAGGTTTCCTCGTTCCCATTCTTGCTCAACTTAAAGATATTGTACAGCCCTTGCCTTCTTTGAGACAATATTTGAAATGTCATCCACTTCTTGCTCTCAGAACAAGAAAGCATTGCTGAGGGCAAAGGCCTTTGCTTTACAGTGTACAAATTTATCTTTCTCTTATTTCCTAATCCTATTATCTATATCCGCTTTATCTGTTAAACCCAAACTCAGCTGTATGCTAGCTCCATTAAAACCATCCAGCAGTGTATCTTCAGCAATCAGAAGCTTACTTCCTAATGCTACTTTTTGGGTAATGCACTCTAAACTGCATTTTACGTACTCTTTTCTTCAGATGCCTTTGCTACTACTGTTCAGGATCCCTTTATGATATAAGTACTCTTCTTTGAATCCGTCACCCAAAAGCACTTTCTGAGTGCCTGCATTCATTAACTGAGGGAAACAAGTTGTGCTTGCAACAGTGGAGCTTTCTTAAGTGAATCTTTATGCTTTTCTGAAAGAACAGACTTCTAAAAAGGTAAGATCTGGTGCAGCAAATTATACACTCTCCACTAACGATTTACTTAACATTAGTCAAGGCAGCAGCCTGGTGACCCTATTGAAAATGGGGTCACACTGTAAATAATACTCGTAATAACACTACCCATTAAAGTTGCAATTTGATTTTTCTCTGAGTATCAAACACATGTATTATTAGCCTACACAGCAGCATCAACCAATAAGAAAAGCATGTGTCACATGGCAAAACTAGCTCCAAGGCAAGCAGCTGCCTCCATCAACATTCAATCTTCTGTATTCCAGGAGCATTGCTCACACATTGACATTTGGACTCCTCAGCATATGTATTCATGGGAGAAAACCACTGAACAAGACACTCTTCTTTCTCCCCTTTCTCACCCTTGTTTTTCCTACTTCAGTCACACATTTACAGGTTTTATCTTACAGTCCTACAATTTATATAGGTTTTTCTAGTACTGCATTCATGCCAATTTCTTGGGGGTTGCTGTTTGTTTTGGTTTTTTTTTTCCCAAGGAAACACGTGTCCAAGACGTGGGCAGCTTTAACTGGAATATTTGAAAATAACCTAAGTCAGTAGAAAACTTATGGTCCTTCTGACTTGACTGTTCATTGCACCCATTACAACATCAATATGTGACTTTATGGGGGTAGACAGTCAGTCTGTCTCAGGGTAGATCCTGTATCCTAAACTTAAGAGGAAAGCAGTCATCTCATTATGTTTGATAGCCCAAAGCCACAGGAAATAGAAAGCAGGCTAGGCATTTCTGTGCTTTGTTAAAGTGAAAGGACAATCAACATCAGGAACATTAGTGGTGGCAGAACACAAGATTGCTCAGCAGTGTATGAAAAGAAAAACTAGTCATCTGAATTGAATTTTCAGCTGGGGCCTAAGAGGCCAAATTTAATCATCCACCTAAAATTATCACACAAGTCAATATTCCCTACTTCCCTTTGCAAGGGAAAGAAACTGATTCTCTATTTTTCAGTCAAGCAGGTGGCCTTGAGGCAGCTAACCAGCTGGCTGAGAGCTAAAAACCTTTGCCAAGACAAAAGCTAGCAGCATGATTGATTATCTTCCTATTGTACTGGAAGTGGACCCTCCTTGCCGGCCAGAGTACCAAGCTCCTGCTCTGCTAGCACGCAGCAAAACTCTTCTGAGAGCTGGTAGAGGTGGTCCCAAATGCCAACCTGCTAAATGCCATCCTGCAAAATGCCATCCTGTGCCCTGCCTCTGCATTAGCTACCTCATAAGTCAATTTACTGATGGGGCAGCAATAAAAATGCTTGAATTTTAAATTTCATATTAGAGATGCCAAAGATATACTAAAGATATCAACAGGGCATTACATCCCACACCTTACCTGTGGTAGGTATGCCACAGTGATGCTTGGGGCTGTAAGAGCTTTGAAGGGACATACCTGCCTAGGACTGAATAGCCCCCTATTATACTGCAGCACCATCAAGCTTAGCACAGCTACAAAAAAAAACTCCCAACAAGCTGGATGAAGACTTCAGCCATGTAAGCTAAGCTCTACATAGTGATGGCCACATAGCTGGCAGCACCCAGGCTAGTATTCAGTTTACAGACTGCCCAGAGTCTGTCTACACTACCCTGCAGTCATGCTTTTGATTACTTCATTCCCTGCAGTGCCTGCTAAGATCAATCATAGTTTTATGTGCTTCTGGGAGAAGTAAAATTCACAAGTGCCATCACACCTCCTCTTCCTTAACTCACATCCTGACCTTCTTGCTTAGAAAATAGCCTTCTGACTAGTCTGCAGCCAACTTGTCACCAACATGCAGTTTCCTGGTGCAAGGTTTTGCTGGGTAGCATGTCTGTGATCACACACACAAGGAAGCTATTCAATGGCACAGAACAGTAGTCTCAGGCAAAGTGCAAGTTCCTATTTAAGTAATTAAATAGGAACAGAGCATGCAAGCCTTGATCAACTTGACTGTCGTGGTTTGAGGCTTTTAAACCTATGCAGCCGCTTTCTCACTCGCTCCCCTCTTTCTTCCTCAGTCCGAGGGGATGGGGAGGAGAATCAGAAGAATGCAACTCCCACAGGTTGAGATAAGA
>JASSUY010026567.1:0-13207 GCA_032466535.1 Forpus xanthops | reverse complement strand
TGGCCAGTCTGAACATTCTAAGCCATAACTATAAACACTGGTGTTATCAGCACTGCTCCCAAGCTAAAAATCCAAAATACAGTGCTACACCAGCTACTGCTTAAAGAAAAATGACTGCTGCTGCTGAACCCATGACAATTGCTGACTTCAAAACTATCAAAACAAATTCGCCTTTACTGTCAAATTTATTCAAAATTGAGATTCCTCCAGGCAATTATTCAAATTTCAAAACATTCTGTCTAAAATGTTTGTGAGATTGTTATCTGTCAAGAAATGGACAATCTGATTATATAATATCTTATTAAAACAAAATGGATTTAAAATCCGTTTTACTTAAGACTATGAAGATCCTTGGTTGAAGGTACATTAATTTTAGATGAAATATGTAAGGAATTTTTTTTTCCTGTTTTTTTTTTTCTTGAACACATGCTTTTGGCTTGTTTGTTTTGGATTGTTTTTATAAAGATATTTATGGCTATTAATTATCATTTTCTATGTAAAGCTTTTTCCCAACTTTGAGTATTAATTTCTGATTTATGCATTCATATCCCTACCTCATTGGAAGACATGCCTACATCTAATTTTTTTGTCTGTGAGTGCAAATTTGATTGAGCTGTTATTTTCTGTATTCATTTCCTGTAGTAAAGACAACCTTAAAGAATATCATAAAACGAAACAGAAAACTTTGAATGGAAGGAAAAAAGGCAGAAACTGTGAGAGGAATTTATGCCCTTCGACAAGAATTTTTGCTGCTCAATGTGAGGGCACAGCATGGGCCAGATAACACGCCAAGGCTGGGCTGGGATGTGATTCTGATAGTGTAGGTCAGGATCAGGCCTAGTGAGGGGAAGCAGGGTCACATATAGCCCCTGCATGGCTGGGCAGTGCTATGGAGATGGATATGGGGAGGCTGGGGAGAACCAGGGACATTAATTTAGTTCTATGCTAGTAATTTGAACTGGGGAAATAAAAAAGGCATAATAATAATATTATATATCTTATTAGGGCTTGGAAGGTTTCCTCCCACTGTATCTAATTTTATTCTCATTATAAGCCTCAATGTTGCTATGTTGCTGATTGCATGAGCATACTGTAATTTAGCCTGTAAAACTGTCATAGCTAACAAAATCTCTTGCAGTTTTATCCTCTAGAGCATCAGAAGCAAACTCTACGTTATTCACTTTGGTAAAACTTTCTAGAACATAGACCTTTTCTTCAGCAAATAAGATTTTTTTTCTCTGTAGACTCCTCACATCTCTTGGGTCTGATTAAGCAATATAAAATATCTGAAAAGCCTTCCTTCTGGGTGTTTCAACAGATCTTGCTTTAGTTCAGCTGGAAACAGGAAGCTCAGGGTTTTAAGGAAGTAACATAATGGCGTAATTTTAATATACATTGATAAATCTTATTCTTCCTTGCATTTAGTAATTTCCCTTCCACCACCACTGGTGATCTTTCTCCTAAATGTAAGAAGTGTTTCTTCTTGCATTCATATTGAGTAGGTCTTCTACTGGATCTTATTTTCTGTTAGGCCCAGAAAAACAGGCTAAGATAGTAAACCCTACATTCACCTCAGTTGTTACAACCATGTCACAGACTTCAGAAAAAAAATAAATCAACAATTTTTTCCAAAAATTTTGAAGACGGGTTTGACCTGTTTCAGAAACTCTGTCAGAGTTCTAAGCGAGATTTAAAAAGAGAAAGGGTTTTGAGCTTACAGTGACTTGGAAAGATTTTTTTTTACATATATCCTGAACGTAACATTGCAGATAGAGGAACTTATTTTGCTGAAATAGTATTTATAGCTTTTTATGTGGTCTCTTTTAGAGTACTTTTTTCTGCCCCTTTTCTGTAATTTCTTTGGAGGAGGTGGAAATATATGTCTCCGATGCTCATGGGCAGTGAGCAATTGCTGTGTATCTGTCAGATATAGGAGTGCCCCCATGAAGACAAGCACAATATTTGAACACAATATTTTTAAATCATAGTTCATGCTCTTAATTTGATCAGTTTTTCTGCTGATAAGGAAGAAATGTTTGCCTTATTTATGTCTTTCAAAGGAAGAACGAAGTAAAATAAAACCAAATTGGATTGCTGTCCCTCAATTGCTCTTAAACACTGCCAGTATCCTTCTTGAAAGAGCAAACTTTTATTTCCTTAAGCACAGTTTGAAAGGGTCTTTCTGGGTAATAACTTGTTAGCAGGCAGCTAAAGAGATAACCTTTACTGTCTGTTACTTCTGTAACCTTTCTGCAAATTCCATTTATCAGACCTTTGAGAGTAAGCAGTTAAATCTGGCAACCATTGGGATAGAAGAGTTAAATGCTGTCAAAATTAGTGATGATATTTAGATTATAAAACTTATTACAATATTTTAGGTTTAAGGTTCTAGAAGTGTTTGATTGTTACTATATTTATAACTTCTGAGCTGAAAAGTACCAATAGAATAAATATTATTTAGATTCGGAAAAGGTTTAATCCTGGGCACATCTAAAAGAATAAAAGCTTGTTTCCTACTTTCTTTTTTCATGCATGAGTTATCTTGCTAATCTAATGTTAACTAGATTAATGTGGCAGAAGAAAGACATTTCTTTCTGCATTATACAAAGGCTGTAGCTGAATACAGTGTACAGCCTGCTTAGTGCTGCATGTGGAAAACTGAATGAGCTCATATCTCCTTTCTGAAAGAAGGAGAAAAAATAAGTCTGGCCTAATGATTGCATTTACAGACAGCAATAGCTATGTAGTTAATACATTGTTATGCGGGAATTACTTCTAGCAGCCGTCACAGTATACTTCCACCGTTAAGTACTGGGGTGCAGACATTACTCTTGCTCTTGATTAACAGACAAAAGTGCAAGCACTGCAAAGAGTGATTTGAAGGAAAGGCCGGTCTCCCAGCATAGTGAATACACTTCTTTCTAGGACTTTTTCTCCAAGTCAAAGGGGACTTACCAGAGCTGCTAAAGGTAGGCCAGCTAGTGGACCTTTAGTTGATATTGCAGTTCAGACCCTTTGCTGTAACAGTCTTTTTAATTTTTTTTTTTTTCTTTCTCTGTAAGAACATAAGGTTTCTGTGATAATAAGACTATCTTTCAATATAAATAGCTTTGTTTTGGGAAGGTGGAAACCAGCATGAAGGAGGGATATGCCCAGAGTATAAAAGCAAAGCATTAGATCTCCTGAAGCTCTTTTTTTCTACTCTGCCAAATATGAAAGCATTTGCAATGCTTGTCATAATCTATTTTATCCTCAACATAAAAAGGATGTGGAACTGTTGGAACAAGTCCAGAGGAGGGCCACAAGGATGATGAGGGGACTGGAGTACCTCCTATATGAAGACAGGCTGACAAAGTTGGGCCTGTTCAGCTTGGAGAAGAGAAGGCTGCATGAAGACCCCATAGTAGCTTCCCAGTACCTGAAGGGGGGCTGTAGGGGTGCTGGGGAGGGACTCTTCATGAGGACTGTAGTGATAGAACTAGGGGTAACAGGTTCAAACTTAAACAGGGGATGTTTAGATTGGACCCAAGGAAGAAATTCTTTACTGTAAGGGTGGTGAGGCACTGGAATGGATTGTTCAGGGAAATTGTGAATGCTTCATCCCTGGCAGTGTTCAAGGCCGGGTTGGACAGAGCCTTGGGTGACATGATTTAGTGTGAGGTGTCCCTGCCAATGGCAGGGGGGTTGAAACTAGATGATCTTAAGGTCCTTTCCAACCCTACCTATTCTATGATTCTATATAAGCAGAGAAAGATTTACAGAAGGCACTGTAAAAGTTTTTAATATTTTTAACTAATCTAACCTCATGGCCTAGGAAGTTCTGGTTTTACTGACTTCCAGGACACAATGCATTTTCTGCTTTTTTGTTTTGCAAGCCTTTTTAAAAGGCATGACTAGGAACTTTTGTTAGAAGCATGAATATTAATAGCTTACTCTGATAATATTATTCAATTAATTTCAGGAACCTTATAATAATTATTTTGGGTTGGGATTTTGCCTCTGCTGTCAGTAATAATTTGCTACAGTAGGTTTTTTGAAATAACTTAATTTTTTAAGAGTATCTCGAGTGAAATATGCTATTTAAGAAACTAAAATTATTTTTATTGTTTCAAAAGACATTTATGTTGGGTGCAATTTTGTCTAGGAAATGTAAACATATTCCCTAACCTATTTGAAGATAATAGGGTAACTCACTGGTGCTCACAGCTGCATTCAGCTGTATTTCTGCGAGTATATACATAAAAATACAACCCTTAAATATTTTTTTAAACTGCTATCCATGAAATTAATTGATTCAGAGAGGTCCTTGTGTTATCAAATTATCAGCGCCACATTAAAAATCCAGAGTGTTTTATAATAGTAATTGGTCTACAAACTGTCCAACTGTTACAGAGGCTGTAATAACAACATGGCCTCAGTGAATGGGCATATGGTTATATTCAATTAATTACTTGAGAATTGGGCTGTGCTGTATACATGTAGAGAGTTTAGAACATGTTGTCACTGCAGATGCTGTGATAAAGACAAAAAGTAGAAAGTGTACTTCAGGGAAGCCTATTGCTGATTTAGGAGTGTAATGGCCCCTGACAAACTAATTCATAAGTGTTATACACTGTTGACATAGTAGCACAAGTTCAGGAACATTTTGCTTAATTGCCTTTTTGGATTGTTGACAGGTTTTGTTTTCTCAAACAAAATCAAGAAGAAAGTCTATTATCACAAAATTAGGCAGACAGAAAACTTTTGCAAATTTTATAAAACATACTGCTTTTATTCAGACATGATTGCATTGGTAGGTGAGACATTTGATTTCAGAATTACTATCAAGAGAGTTAGTGGGCTGTCAAGCTCTTGGTGGTTGATGATATAGTCTCTAGAAATGGTTGAATTGTTTTCCTGGGAAAATAAATTATCTAAGCAATTACGCCTTCTTTATTCTGTTAGACAATCATTTATCAAATGGGTTTCATTCCTTAAATGTGATTTTTGTGCATAAGTGTAATCTGAATAGCTTAGATAGCAGTTTGCTGTCTAGGGGGTATATGTGAATTGCCCACTTAGACTATATTTTATCCATTATTTTTTGGTGCATAATTGGTTTCATTTGATGTTTGTAACTGATTGACTCTTTGGGAGAACTATGTAACCGTCAATTTTAAACAGAGGAATCACAAATTAAAAACAAAAATAACGGTAGGACTTTTAGAAATAGTACCCAGTTGTCAAGAATTCCAGAACCAGTGCAACTTTCAGACACAAATAAAATGGGATTCCTCTTGTCAAAGAAGAATCAGCCATCTTGCTGACTCATGTGGTGGTCTATTACTTTATTTTATAGTTAATCTATTTTCCTTCTAATCTCTTCTCCCTGAAAATCACCCTACATGGAGAGCATTGGTTTAAGAAACTTTAACTAGTTTCTTCCTAAAATTCTTTTTTAAAGTGAGGTGCCATAAACAGCTGATGGGAAGAGGCACTTTGTCACCCCTACATGTCCATTGTGCCTTGTTTGGGAATAATATTACCTCAGAATTTCCTTGTCTGGTGGTGTCCCAGAAACAAACAGAAGAAAATGCTTTCTGATATGGAAGCTTTATGATATTGTTACAGCATACTTTTGTGGAAAGTGTATTCCACTATAAACCCATTTAAATTTTTCATTTTTATGAAGTCCATTTAAATATTGGAAGGGTTGTTCAACAAGCAACTGAAGGGACTAATGTGTCTTTCTTCCCAGTTCTGTATTTACTTCAGTATTGTGGCACTGCAGCTACAAATATTTGATATGAAAAGTTTTAGTCATGAAATTGTTACCAAGGATGGGAAAGAAGCAGTTAGGTACATATTAAAGCTTTCACTTAAATGATGATAGATAGAACAATCCTTTAGAAACTCAATGAATTACAAACTACAATGGCAGTTTCAAAATAGAAACAAAGAATATGAAGGAGAATAAAGGATGAATTATCATCCACTAAGATTACAATGTCTTCTTTTTGTTTGCTTGACAACTTTTTGTTCAGCAACAAATGAGTTATAGTCATCAATTAAAAGTTTTTTCATTTATTTTTTTTTCCCCTTAGGCAGCTGTAATGTGTCACAGAGAGAAACAAACAGCATTTTCTACCAAAAGACAAATAATTCAAACGCATTAGCATTGCGTTGAGTAGCCTGCACTTATTCATGAATATTTGATAAAGTGTTAGAGGAAGATGGCTCCCCTGCTTCTTGTTGGGAATTTCTTTTAATGGGTTTCTTTGCTCCACCAATCACTTGACGATTTCACCTCTTGAGAAGCTCCTCCCAGTACAAATGTCATAGTCTTCCCAAGAGGAACATTAGTGTCATGGCCAAAGAGCTTAACTGCTACTTGAGTAACTAGTTTAAGTTGCAAGATCCATCCATTTTAACAGTGACTGTACAGCTCAAGGATGGCTTAGTTTTAGTTTTGTTTTTTCACCCTACTATTTCTAAATGAAAGATAGTAAAATTTTTCAACTTCTCTCAAAAGTTCTTGTTTGTTTAGCTTGCAAGCACATCAGAGAAAGAATCATCCCCTATATGCTGAATTCTCTGAACACTGAAGTGACATGATTTATATTGCTATTGTGTTTATAGATATTCGAATACTTAGACATACAGCAGATGAAGATGAGATGTGCAACAGGAGTGAATAGTTGCATATGTCCTGTGGAGGTTTGTTTTGTTTTTTAAGGAAGCAAGCCAGTTATTCATAAAATTAACATTATTAAATATTTGTCATATGTTAATTTAAAAAGGACATCCAATCAGCACAAAATCCGTTCAGTTCTATTCTTTTCTTAAAGCAGTAGTGTTTAATATTTGAAGGGGATAGGCAAGCGAAAGAATAATCTATATACTTTGATTCTCTGATATTCTTGCATTCCCTACACTCATGGATAAGAGCCTAGATAGGAATTATACTTTTTTCTGAAGAAATTCCTTTCTTCAAGCTACACTCTCTTTAGAAATTTGCAGAATGCACAGTTCAGAGCTATTTCATTCTCTGATATTGTGACAGATTCCTTACAACTTAAAAAAAAAAATAAAAATAAATAAAAGAACCTCAGAAAAAAAAAAATCAGAGATAAAATTTTACTCTTGTGGGTTGTGTAGAAGTCTTGGATAGTGTATTTTATTCTAAATACTTTTATGGGCTTTATGCAAAACAGGCAGAGAAAATGAAGAGATGATAACAGAATTTAAATAGATGAGATACTATTGCTCCCATCTGAGTTTACTACTATGTGTAATCTGTGAGGCAACATGAAGAACCTATTAAACTAAGCAGAGCACAATGAACAGAGCAAACAGGGTACGGTGCATCAGCCAGAGTGTGCAACACCAGTGTGTGCAGCAGTTCATATGGATAGGTGTGCAGGGAGGGTACCTCTTCAAAGGAGAGACATTCCACAGTCTGCACAGGTTAGGGTGCACACCCTGTCAAGGCAGAATGGTGGGCACTTGTTGGAGAACGAAGGCTGCTACTCCAGCACAGGGGTCTGCAACATCAGAAAATATCACTACATTTGTCAGGCATGATTTGCCCTTAAGTGAAGCCACGTTCACTGTCACCAATCACCACCTCATTTTTCCATGTGCCTTAGCACAGTTTCCAGGAGGATCTGCTCCATGACACTTCTGGGCACCATGGTGAGATCAACAGGCTTGTAGTTCTCCAGGTCTTCTTCTCTAATCTTTTGAAAAATGTGAGTTATGTTTCCCCTTTTCTGTCAGCAGGAACTTCACTGGACTGCCATGACTTCTCAAATATAACAAATGAAGTCTTGGCAACTGCATCTGTCAGTTACCTCAGGACCTAAAGATGCCCCTCATCACGTCCCATGGACTTTTATACCTTCAAGTTCCTTAGGTGATTTTGAAACTGATCTTCTCCTGCAACAGTTGGTTCTTCATTCTTCCAGTTCCCACCTTTGTCTCCTGTGGCTTGAGTGGTGTGGCTTCACTCGCCATTAAAGAACAAGGCAAAAAAGTTATTCAGTAACTCATTCTTCTCAATATCACAGAAAACCAGGTCTGTTTCCTTCTACAGAGGGCCCATATACTCCCTTGTCTTTTATCACTGATATATCCATAGAAGCTTCTCTCGTTGCCCTTGATGTCCCTGGCCAGAGCAGGGCTTTAGCTTTCCTAACCTGATCAATGGCTGCTTGGACAATTTCTGTATTTCTCCCAGGCTACCTGTCCGTGCTTCCACCCTCAATAACTTCCCTTTTGTGTCTGAGTTTGTTCAGAATCTCCTTATTCATTTATGCAGGCCTACTTGCATTTTTGCTTGACTTCCTCTTTGTCATGATACATCGCTCCTGATGTTTGAGGTTGTCATTCTTGAGTAGCAACTATTTTTCTTGGGACCCTCTTTCCTCCAGGCCTTTATCCCATGGTACTCCATCAAGCAGATCCCTCAAAAGGCCAAAGTCCACTCTCCTGAAATCTGACAGCATCAGCAATATTTAAGAATGGGAACATAGAAACCAGCCCTGCACAATTACAACTGGATGGGAGTGAGACTATGTGATAGAAACAGCTCTGCGAACACCAAGGTCAACGAAGGTGGGGGAGGAGGTGCTCCAAGTGCCAGAGCAGAGTCCCCTGCAGCCTGTGGTGCTAAGTGTGGTGAGGCAGGCTGTGCCTCTGCAGCCCATGGAGGTCTATGGTAGAGCAGGTAACCACCTGGAGCCTGTGGACAGCTCCATACCACAGGTGGTGGATGGCCAAAGGAAGCTATAACCCCATTGAAAACCCACACTAGAGCAGGCTCCTGGCAGGACCTGTGAACCTGTGAAGAGAGAAGAGCCCATACTGGATCAAGTTTGCTGGCAGGACTTGCAACCCTGTGAGGAACTCATGCTGGAATAGTCTGTTCCTGAAAGATGACCCCAT
The DNA here is from genome assembly GCA_032466535.1 of Forpus xanthops. Lineage (NCBI taxonomy): Eukaryota > Metazoa > Chordata > Aves > Psittaciformes > Psittacidae > Forpus > Forpus xanthops. Next base: position 4,282 of record JASSUY010026567.1, on the reverse strand, counting down.
GGAAGGGATTTACACTGCAGCAGTGCGTGAAGAACTGCAGCCTGTGGGAAGGACTCAAGCTGGAGAAGTTAATGAAGGATTGCCTCCTGTGGGAGGGACCCCATGTTGGAACAGGGGAAGGGGCACGAAAAGTCCTCCCCGTGAGAAGGAAGGAGCGGCAAAGACACCATATAATGAACTGACACAAATCTCATTCCCCATCCCCCTGTGCTGGAGGATGCATAGAAAATCAGGAGTGAAGTTAAGCCTGGAAAAAAGTGAGATGTAGAGAAGTGTAGAGAGGTGTTTGTAAGATTTGCCTTAGTTTCTCATTATTCTACTCTGGTTTGATTGGTAACAAATTAAACTAATTTCCCCAAGTTGACTTGGTTCTACTTTGATGGTAATTGTTGAGTGATCTCCCCCTGACCCTATTTCAACCCAAAAGCTCTTGGTTATATCTTCTTCTGCCTGTCCAGTTGAGGAAGGCGAGCAATAGAGCAGCTTTGATGTTGGGCATCTGGCATCCAGCCAGGGTCAACACACCACAGGAGAAAAAGAAGCATTGACTAGAACAGATTTCAGAGTTACAGATGATGTTATGGAATTAATCATATTTACTTCATAACTGACCAAGACAAGAAAAGGAAATGTAGCATGCTATGGGGTCACAAGAAAATTAAAATTTATTATTTTCCACATTACCTATACAATCAGGTTTTTTTTTTTATTTCTTTATATGGTCTCATGATTAATAAATAGCCAATATATTTTTCCTGAATTTAATCAGTGGTAAACAGATAAACCATATTGTTTCACCTGATTTAATAGACACATATTGGAGTTGAATTTCACTGGATTTGATTTACAAATATGTCCAGGCAGCTTTTCTCAATGTGTCTGTTTCAAAGACTTCATATATTTATATACAATTTATACAAATCACTATAAGTCAAATTTTCTTCATGAAAATACAAACTGATAATAGGATTTATATGACCAATATTCTTGTAGGCATAGTTGGTTTGACTAGGTCAATGATTACTAAACATTCACAGCTCCCTTTCTTTCTTTTTATTCATTTCAGTGTAGATTTAATATTATGTTTTATAATTTCTACAAAGTAGAAGCTTTTCCTGTCTGTGTTTTTGCTCAATAGCTCAATGTCCAGATTTATGCCAGTAACGAATGGTGTCCCTCAGGGATTGGTATTGGGAGTGGTCTTGTTCAACATCTTTGTCAGTGACAGGGACAGTAGGATTGACTGTGCCCTCAGCAAGTTTGCTGATGACGCCAAGTTGTGCTATTCGGTTGTCACGCTGAAGGGAAGAAATGCCATCCAGAGGGACCTTGACACACTTGTGAGGTGGGCTGATGGCAACTTGATGAAGTTTAGCCATGCCAAATGCAAGGTCCTACAGTTGGGTTTGAGCAATCCCAGGCACAGGTACAGGCTGGACAGAGAAGTGATTCAGAGCAACCCTGTGGAGAAAGACTTGGGGGTGTTGGCCAATGAGAAAATGATCATGAGCTGGCAGTGCGTGCTTGTAGCCCAGAAAGCCAACCATATCCTGGGCTGCATCAAAAGGAGCATGATCAGCAGGTCGAGGGAGGTGACCCTGCCCCTCTACTTTGCTCTCATGAGACCTCGCTCATATGAAGATAGGATGAGAAAGTTGGGGCTGTTCAGCCTGGAGAAGAGAAAGCTGCATGGAGACCTCATAGCAGCCTTCCAGCATCTGAAGGGGGCCTGTAGGGATGCGGGCGAGGAACTCTTCATTAGGGACTGTAGTGATAGAACAAGGGGTAATGGGTTCAAACTCAAACAGGGGAAGTTTAGATTGGATCTGAGGAAGAAATTCTTTATTGTAAGGGTGGTGAGTCACTGGAATGGGCTGTCCAGGAAAGCTGTGAATGCCCCATCACTGGCAGTATTCAAGGCCAGCTTGGATAGAGCCTTGGGTGACATGATTTAGTGTGAAGTGTCCCTTCACATGGCAGGGGGGTTGGAACTAGATAATCCCTTCCAACCCTAACTATTCTATGATTCAATGATTCTATGAAGTGAGAAATGTGAATTTTTTGGAGAAAGTCTTGATATGTTTTTTTACCTTCATTGTCGGTTTCTTAGTGTGATCCTGGTAATTTTATGAAAATTTCTCATCAAAGATTCAGTGCTTGGGGTATATTTATGTACAATTATATTGATATGCTTGAAATCACTCTCTACTTATAGTTCTGTACCTAAGTGGTCCTTGCCTTGCTTTGGAAGAACAATGATTTATTCCCATATGATAAGTGTAGTAGAGTCCATTTGTATTGGGATTTAATTGGTTCCAGTGAGGAGCCACTCAATAGGACTGTACCTACTGCTTGTAGCTTCTTTGCACCTTATGTTTTCCACTACAGCGATTAGTTTATCAGTTTATCACTGACCACGAAATAAAATTAGCAAGCAACTTATTCCAAAGGCAATGCAATTCCTGTATAACTTAGGAACAGGGTTGTTTTCTTTTTTTTTTTTTTTCTTTTTTTGTAAATGGTATAATCTGAAAAAAGGAATTTCTTGAAATTTATTGCCTGTCTTTTGCCTTTGTTTTCTAAATCCAAGAGAGAGTGAATTTTTTTTCTTTAGGTAATTTTCATCAATTTGATAGCTTTCCTTGGCTCTCTGTGATCTTGACAGCAAAAAAAAAAACTTTCAAACCCATGGAAAATCAAAATGTAGATACAGTGCAATGTCTAAAAGAGTTCTAAAGAGCTCTGACATGACAATAAAAAGCATTATTCCACTTATTTGTAGCCAGGAGGAACAAGAAGACGGAAATATTTTGATAAATTCAGAGGTAACTGGGAAAGTTTGAATATTCTGAAACAAAAGTCGAAAAGGCCAAGGTCAAAATTTAAAGAATTCAATAAAGCTGCTGATAATTATAAACCAAGTAAAAGTGTTAGAAAATGGTATTTTTTTGCACATTAATAAATGACTAAGAAATGATTGATTCTAGTAGAGGAATTTGACAGGAATTCTGTAAGGACTGAACAACAGAGAACATTCAGACCTATTTCTACTACTGATTGTATCTTCCAATTTCCACATACAGGTACCTTTTCCTTTCTCTTAACTGGGTTGAAAGCAAGAGATAACAGAGCTATGATTCATTACACACTTCAAAAATCTGGAGTATTTCCTCTGGTTTTGTGATACACAGAATAAAATATTGATGGTCCTAATGTAGCCTGATGATTTAGGACAACTGGAAGACCAATATTCTGGTGAAAACACTGAATAGATATAACATGATAAATCTCGTTTTTAAAAAAAAAAAAATCCTTTCACGAAAAATTAGTTAGGGTTTTGTAGCTTTTTTTCTGTCTTCTTTCTTTCAGGGTGTGTGTAAAAGATTACAAAAGAAAGATTCAGATGCACAATTTCTTATTATTTTAAAAAAGCAAGGGCATTCAGGACCAATTTCAGTTTCTAACACTAGATATTTGCAGTACAATCATAGAATCATAGAATATTTAGGGTTGGAAAGGACCCTAAGATCATCTAGTTCCAGCCCCCCTGCCATGGGCAGGGACACCTCGCACTAAGCCATGTCACCCAAGGTTATGTCCAACCCACCCTTGAACACCGATAGCATGTTTTAGCTATCTTTTTTTATATTTATTGAAGACTTTTGGGGAAACTTTAAAACTTGCACCCAAACCAATTGAATAGCCTGAAGAAGTTGAATTGAAATAAATGACGTTTTAGTGGTGGAGACATATTCTGGACTACACTGTGTTAGCAGTTGAGTATTACATATCTGAGTATTTGTCCAGAGTCAGCATGGGTGCCCAGAGGCTGGCAGGACACTTCACATCCCTCCCTGGCAGAGAGTCCCCCTGCACCCCAGTAAACTGAGCCCAAGGAAGCTGGGCCAGACCAGGGCCCTGAGGGGGTCATATGTTAGCAACTCTCAGGAAAAGTACCAGGGCAGGATCAGAGTTACGTGACCAGGAACAGGCATAGCCCCAAGGCTGCTCAGGTGACGACTATGAGCACTCATCATAGTTCAGATGTGGCCATATGGTCACTCCTCTTAGGCCTTTCTAAACGTTTCTTTCCTGACTTGAAGCCACACACCTGCACCAAATGCTGGCCGTAAGCCCAATCAGTCAAATCCCTAGATTTGGGACTGGGAGAGTGACTTGCACTCAGGCCCCTGACAATAAGTACAGTGTCATGGGTTCAGCAGCGGCAGTCATTGTTCTTTAAGCAGTAGCTGGTGAGCACTGTGTTTTGGATTTTTGGCTT